>BLKR01014982.1:0-137216 GCA_011170035.1 Teleogryllus occipitalis
ATAAAGTAATATATTAGTGTTAAAGCGACCAGTGAGATATGCGTAATCATTTCAAGTTAAAAACATATTGCGTGATTCAAATCGCGAAGGTAGTTTACAAAAACTGCAAACACAGATTCAGCTAAGTAATGACCTCTCGTAACTTTACGGTCATGAAACAAAATTTTCAAATGGAATCTGCTGACCAGTTAGCTGGACCTTAAAAGTTTGCAGTTATCTAAATCTGAGAAACAAGCTCAAAACAAATAGTGCAGGATAAATTGAAACTAAGAAATGACCTTTCTCACCTCACCTGGCTAGGCGTATAGCAATAACGAAATTGAGCGACTTCTTATTAAATGACAATCCAACTAACAGCTGATTGGGTCACTAACCGGTTGGTTGGACCTTTAAATTTCACGTTAAAAGGCCGCTGTGTAATTAATGTCGGTAGGGTCGGTGAACGCTTCACACAAACAGTAGAACCTGTCGTCAAGAGCACTTCGATGCTTCGAAGAACGCGTGCAAATCGAGTAATTTAATACATCCGAGACAGCCTATAAAAAAAAATCACTGTATCAAAATCACATCGCGAAGCTGAGCATAAATAGACGAGAGCGGTAGTAGGTCCGCGTTTCAAAAGCCCTTCCAATTCCGAAACAACCACGTGCAAATGAATCCGAGCGCTGAGATGCAAGCTGTCTAAAGGCCGCTCGTATAATGAATGTTAAAAGGGGAGCGGTGGGAGAGCGGCCCGTGTTGTCATGGGCAGCTTCGCGCGCCCGCGCGGCGATGGAGGGGGAGGGGTCGCGCATTCCACCGGGATGCGGGCCAACGGCCTCCGCCGCCGCCGCCCGCGGAGAGCGGTGCTGAGCCGGCCGGCCTGCCGGCCAGCCAGCCGCGCCGGGCGCGGGGGAGGGAGGCGGGAGGGAATGTGCGATGCAGCCAGCCACCGCGCCGCGCCGCGCCCGCTCGTGGAATCGATAGCGTCGCTCCGCCGCGCCGTCGTCGTCGCGGGTGCGGGTGCGTGCGCGCCAGTGTCGCATGGCGGCGGCGCCGACGGGGCCCGCCCGAGGGGCGCCGAGGGGGGGGGGGGGCCGAGCGCGCCGGGCCAGCCCGGCCGGCGCCTCTGCACACCCACGCACACGCGTTCCTAGCGTCCCTCGACGCACTCCAGCAGTTTTACGTTAAGGCGGCTCCACACATTGGCCATTCGCCGAGCAGCGTGCTACTGCTCGCCCAATTCCGAACGGCTGATCCTCTAACCGGGAGGTCCTAGGTTCGAGTCCTGACGGCGGCAGGATTTTCGACACTAGCTTTCCAGCTAGGTCGAATTCAGCTACTGTCTGGAGGAGAATTCTAGCGGCCGGCTGCTCTGATCGGTAGTTTTCCGTGGTTTCTCCGATCAACACCAGGCGAATGCCGGAGCAGTACCCTACCAAACGGGCCACGGACCGCGCGCGATCTGTCCTTCCTCTTCCTTGTCCTATCCTCTCCCTTTACACACACACTTTCACTAACATGTACTACACAGCCACATATTCCGGGAGACCGGTCGGGAGCTTAGAGGTTGTCCCGGCTGGGGCGGTGCCCCGCTGGTGTGAGAGTCCAGGTTAGGGGGAAACCCCACTAGCCGACGGTAGGTCGGCGCCGGATCTCGCCATCCAGCGGGGGAAGCTCACCACCATCTCCCGGGGGGAAAACATGCACTTCACTAACGGGACTAATGACCGAAGTAGTTGACGCGCCCGAAAACACGAAAAAATCAATCAATCAACCGAACGGCTGATGAGTTCGGCGAATGTTCGCTCACTTTGATGTGTCCAAAAGGCCAACACGCGGTGGGTAGGGCGAGCACCGAATGTTCGTCACTCGGCAAATGGCAAGCAACTCATCCTCACTGCTCGGGATTCGGCGAGCGGTGTGGAGCCACCTTTAAAAAAGCTCGATGTGTTCAAGTAGCTCGACCGGCAAAGGTGGCTCAGGGCATCGACTCATGTCGCTTCTGACCGAGAGATTCTAGGTTTCGAATCCCGACGGTTGGAGGATTTTCGACTCTAGCTAAACAGCTGCGTATTCTGCTGTCTGGAGCAGAATTCTATGGGCCGGCCGCTCTCATCGGCTCTCTCCGATGAACACCAGGCAAATGCCAGAGCAGTATCCTAACCAAACGGGCCAAGGACCGCGCACGATCTTTCATTCCTCTTCTTTGTTCTATTCTCATCCCCTAATTTACACTTTCACTCGCAAGCACTACACTACGGAGATCAGGCGGTCGCTTAGATCTTGTCGCGGCTGAGGCGGTGCCCCGCTGGTGGGAGATACCTGATTGGGGAAACAAACCGTCGTAGGTCGGCGCCGGATCTCCCTATCCAGCGGGGGAAGATCACAGCACCTCCCGCGATAAACCTGCACTACATTTACGGGCCTAATGACCTTAACAGTTTTTCGCGCTCCGATTCATTAATCAATCCCAAACAGTTCGACTCGCCTATGTGCTGAACCACAATCACTGGAAACAGTCAATGGTTTATTTCATACAACCGATCTATCCATTACACAACCATCAAGATCAACAATTCAATATTTTCATTCATCATCGCCACTGTTCTAGAAATTCAAATCCTCACGGAAAACGCCGGTCACAACTGCCCTTCGTAACCCTTGTGCTCGAGCACATGGAATGATACACGCCCCACATTAACCATTCACATACACATTGAAAGTGTCTGAACTCACACGTACACACAAACACCAAGGAGGCGGATCCCAGCAGGAAGCACGTATAGGTGGGCAATACAACACATGTACTTACGCACGCCCCCCCCACACACACACATTCCCAAAAACATTTTTTAAAAATTATGTTTACAAAACATGCAACAGACGTCGACACATTGAGGAAGCTACCCTTGATCACCAATCTGTGTCTATTTCCCCTCTTGAAAATAATATGTTGCTCGATTATTACCAAATTTCGATTTCTAATTTACAGTAGCATATGATTGTTTTATGAAATGAACTTCTTCTACCACCCCTATACGCAGATTCTGGATCCGCGCTTTATACTTTGACAAAAGCACACTTTCCGGGATGTAAGATTTAAGAAGTATTCATTAAAAATGAATCCCAAGAGCAATACATCATTTTCCTATTTACATATTATTATTATTATTATTATTATTATTATTATTATTATTATTATTATTACTAGTGAGAACCCGTCAAAATTTGACGGTGAGATCCGAGATAAATGTAAAATACAGTGCCCAGACTAATATTCACAATACGTTGCATTGTTTGGATCTTCAGTGTACAACGAAGATATTATGATGTGGAGTTCCCAAAATTTTGAACACGCATGGCCCTTGACTAGGTGGCAATGTAATATCCGCACCAAATTACACAAACGAAAGAGCACTATTATATTGACGGTTATTATTTCTAAAGTTTTTTGCGTCATCTCTATCGTTTGATGCGTCATCATCTCCTATAAGCAACTGTTTGATTTCTTCTGGCATATTGCTCGAAGGTAAACTTATTTTCCCATTTAAGCAACACAGAGTAAACTGGTTTGCAGAATTTCTCTCACATGGGAAGTACACATCAGAACAAAACTGACATTTCATAAACAACGACCCAACAGAAAACGAAATGACCTCACTATCACGACACCTGCGCTGACTTTCTCTTTCCCTCCGTCCAGTTAATGTACGTTTGCGTCTTTTGGGGCGCGTGGGCAAGGATTCGGAATTCGACATAACCTGTGAACAACTTCACTACTTCAGTACAACCGAGCAATACTCACTATCTGAATGTTCTCTACAAAATACACCACAAAAGCAAATACATGCAAACTGTCAACACCACAATGCAATTATTACACTGAAACAAAACCTTGACGAATTGTAAACAAATCTCAACAATCAAAATAAAGCACCAAGCAGTGCCACCATGAAGCAGCCACTCTTTAGAAAAAGCAATTGACTATTGATAAACTTACTATTAAAGAATGATTTAATTAATTTACACCATAAATGTTGGTGAATCAACACGAACAATACATGATAACACATCTAGAGATCACATTCCTTCATTTAAAGGAAAAAATACTACAATAGGTTCAGTAGAAGCTCTAAACAAAGCCATGGCAGAATACCTTATTTCTTTAAATACATAGATTATTATTATAGTTTTATTATTTGCATAATCTGTGTGTCATGAAAATTGGACTTCAAGACGTAGCAATTCTGTTGACCCATGCCGGTTTACATATGGAAAACTTAAAATCACAGCGAATAGTAATAACCACTAAAAATCAACATCAGTCTGATCGAATCACTTTTCTTTTCCCATTTCCTAAAAAACAAAACAAAAAACTTTGGCATTGGCATTAATTGTTATAAATATTAATATGTAAATTGTAATATCAATATGTCTGTATTTTAAAATAATGAGGACTATAATCATCCTGTAAATCGAGTTCCAAAACCGATAATTTCACAAATCACATCAGAGTGGTGCAGAGATTTTGCATCTCGTCCGATAGGACCCGCGGCATACCGTTTTTTTAAATGGAGGAACTTAGTCACAGCAGGTGTCATAAATCCTTTAACACGCAATATCGAGGCGTTGAACCATGCCTGTCAGCCGTGAGGTTTTTAATCGCATAGTTGACAGCCGAGTGTCGTCATTGAGGTCGTGACGGGGCATCACCAAC
This sequence comes from Teleogryllus occipitalis, assembly GCA_011170035.1. Lineage (NCBI taxonomy): Eukaryota > Metazoa > Arthropoda > Insecta > Orthoptera > Gryllidae > Teleogryllus > Teleogryllus occipitalis. The sequence goes on from BLKR01014982.1 coordinate 4,700, forward strand.
ATTGCGGTAATTATCGCTTCATTCAAAGTGCCGAACTTGTTATTTGCTCCTTTTACAATTTCTGTGTATTATATTCAATCGGTGTGCGTCTGTAGCGCAGGTCCCGGGAACAGCGTGCAAAGTACGCTGCGCAGAAGACTGCGAGTTGCAGTTCCTTACATTGGATATTTTGTTTCCGTGTGCAACTGACATGATTGATTATTTCGGACGCGTCAACAGCTAGGGACATGCGTCCCGTAAGTGAAGTGCATGTTTTTGCTCGATCTTCCCCCGCTTGGTGAGATCCGACGCCGACCTACCGTAGGCTAGCGGGGTTTTCCCCAACCAGGTATCTCCCACCAGAGGGGCACTGCCCCACCCCGAACAAGCTCTAAGCTCTCAACCGTTCTCCCGCGTGTGTGATAGTGTAGTGCATGTAAATTAGTGTAAGGGATGAGGATAGGACAAGGAAAAAACAGGCCGCGTGGTCCGTGGCCTGTTTTAAGGGTACTGCTCCGGCATTCATCTGATAATAATCGGAGAAACGATGGAATTGTTATAAATATTAATATGTAAATTGTAATATCAATATGTCTGTATTTTAAAATAATGAGGATTATAATCATCCTGTAAATCGAGTTCCAAAACCGATAATTTCACCAGTTATGGGATCACAAATCACACCCGAGTGGTGCAGAGATTTTGCATCTCGGCTGTTCAGAGCAGCCGGCCGATAGGCGACAGAACTCGACCCAGCTATCTGATTAGCGTCGAAAATCCTGCCACCGACGCGACTCGAACCTAGCACCTCCCGGACACACTGGAGGCACTGCAGTGACATCAGTTGGCGCCCTGAGCCACCTCTCCCGGTCCCTGACAGGGTCACTAATATCGTCAATGCCCTCCAGGTATTTCTGCCAAAGGGGCACCGCCGCAACCGGTGCACGTACGAGTGCGAGGAAGACTAAGGGGAAGAGGAGGAGGAAGGAACGATCTTACCCCTCGTGTGTTAAGATACTGCTCCAGCAATCGCTTGGTAATGATCGGAGAAGCCACGGAAAATGACCGACAAAAGCAGCCGGCCGCTAGAATTCTCCTCCAGACCTAGCTGTACAATTGGCGGGAAACTGCCACCGTCGAAACTCGACCCTAAAGGCGATCCGGTCAGAGAACTGTTGTTCTGAGCCAACTCAGCCGGTGGGGACTCTTGTAAGCTGTGGGTGATATTATCCCGTGATTAGCGTGGTTGTGTTCACCACAAATCACACCTGAGATGTCATCAGACCCATTATCGTTTACCGCTCATAATCATCCCCATTCTACCACTGGGTAGAAAGGAACTGGTGTGGCTCTCTTCGGTTTAAGACATTTCATCAGGCGACATTCGATTCCGAGACAAAGCAAGTTTAAAATGCGAAGTCCAGCGTTGTATACTGAACATATATTTTCATACAACTATCGACTAATATTATGAAAAAGCATTAAAAAGTATTAATTTCAAAACAATGATATTGAAGCAGTTTTGGATCTAGCAATCTCTTGCTATATTTGTATTGTGCACATTTGAATGCCCAAACAAAATATTGAGAAATGTATGTGATTCAGTAACACCACTCCCCGCGATCGCTTTTTTCAATTCCTTTGAAACATCAAGCATACGGATGTTGAGCTTCTGGACACCACATGTTTAATCCATTTCATTCCATGCTAAAACACACTGTTTATTTACCTTTGGCGTCACATATTTTTTTAAAAATATGACTTACTACCTCCGGGATGGTCTGATAACTTTGCCTTCGACAGAAAGAAGCCGTAAGAAATGCACAACAAACGCCGCACAGTGACCGCATCTCCTCCCCATCCTCAAGCTTGTGCGAGGGGCTAAAAGCTGACCCAGGCATGCCAACTGGGCCGCCCAAAACGCCTTTACTGATCCACTGCTCATCTGCGGGCCCAGTTGTGGCCCGACGGAAGGTGAGGGTAGGTGCTCGGTCGCGATCGGCTCTTGTCTACTAAGCGGTGGGTGACACGTGAGCCATTGCCGCTGGCAGGCTGCCCCCGATTCTTGTATTTGGGTAGTCCTGCTGGAGAGGACAGTGCCGGGCCCAGAATTACGCCCCGTTCACATGCATGTCATTTTGCAGCTCCATAAAGTTAGCACAGAAGCGACGAGGTGACTCAAAAATAATTTGATACAAGTCACTTTCTTGTCGCTAATTTTCTGCGACAAATAATGTGTCGGTCTAGATTTAACATCGGAAATGCAAATTTTTCCTACAAGTATGCGAAGTTAGCACTTCAATTTCAGAGAAAAAGACATTACGCAGTTAAAGACAAAGGCCGCTCATGAGTTCAAGGACGACGACTGGATTCGCGTGCCCTGCTATTTTCTGATGGTCTCCGCTCAAGAACATTTGGTAGACTGCGTCTTCACCTACACTAGCTTCTGCCCATCAAACAATTTATTTAAAATGATTTTTCATTAAATTCAATCAATTACGGAAGGCTTCAATTAATTCCGAGTCAACACATACAAGGAGGCTCCCTCCCCGGAAACACACTGGCCTGCAACCACTCCTTTCTCTTCTGCAGTAACATCGTCGCTGAGAGCTAAGATGATTATATATATGTATGTGTGTGTACGAAAGCTATGATTCCCATCATCCCTTACCTGGTACAATGATTCCTTGTGATGCATCTGGTAAAATGAGGCCTACGAGACCCTGCGATATTTTTGTCAATGTTTTCGTAACGACGGCAAACGTTTTTGCATTCCTCATTACTTTCTTGTACACGTACGATTCATATCCACACGCGTAATGTACGTAGTAGACAGAAAATTATATAATGCTCCGGAAAATCGATTTCGAAATTTCAACGGAAATATAGGTTTTGGGGTCCCCTGATACCGAAAGAGTGCTTTTTTTCAAAACGCCCGTCCGCCAGTCTGAATACTACTAGCGCCTAAGCCATGCGTAGGAGTTTTTCCAAACTGGAGAAACCCCTTTCCATCTGGCTCTAGATGAAGCTTCAAAATTTTGAAAATAGTTCTTTAAAATTTGGGGGTACTTTACATGAAGCCCCTGCGATTTTCAAAATTTTCTCCAAATTTTTTCTTTAAATTTCTCGTAAGAATAGAGTAAAACACACTTATAAAGGTGGCATAGATCTCATTTTCAGGGTTAACTCTAAATTTTCGAAAATTTCAAAAGTTTGAATTATTTATGGTCTTCCTCCAACTACAAAATTGAAGACGGAGATTCTTCCTTTAAATGAAATTTGTTGTTCATCATGGGTTCTTTCAATTAGGTCGTATACATTTTTTTAAAAAAATTTTAGTAGTTTTAGCACAATTTGCGCAATTTTAAAAAACAACAAAAACAAGATTTTCTCGAAAACGGCTATAATTTTTTTCTTTGTGCTTTTAGTAGCGATAGTGGTAAATGCTCCCTATAAAATGACAAACGCTATATAGCTACATTCTTTTGTTTTCTCAAAAATTACAAAAATGTAATTTTTTGACTTCCCTCACGTCAGTAATATTTACTTTAGAGGCGATTTCTTTCCAATATATTTATGAATGAATATCCTTTAAATAATGTCATGAGTAAAGACAGGATTTTCACGCAGTAAAACTGTAAAACGTGCAGTAAAACACCGAAACTTGCAAAAACATGCAATAAAAAGATGAAGACTTTGCAAAACTGTGTTATGTAGCCTAAAATCTCCAGTTAATAACTTATTTTTGTATTTTGAATGAGATATTTCACGTGAATAACTATAATTAGGTTTGTACATATTGTTTAAAAAAACTGTATTTGACATTTTAAATGTTATTCACATACAAAATTACACTTTTTCTGTTCAAAGTATCCGACCGAGTAACAAGAGAAACTGAACGTGTTTGAATTTTAACGAACTTTTTAATAAACAGAATGGACCTGGTCCACATCAAAGATTCAAAAACTAGAGTTCAAAAGGCAAGTAAACTGTGTCACTAAATTGTAATTATTTAATAAATTAATTCTGCAAATTAGCATTCCGCATTAACTCAGAAATGATTAAGATATTTTTATACTACACACAGTTAACACAAGTTTGTTGCTTGAGTGCCTTATTGATTAAAACAATGTTTATCTTTATCCAAAACATTCCAAATTATCTATATCCAACAATATCCCAAAATATTTTCAAGTTTGAAGGAGTTGTGCCATAAAATCCCCTTTTTTGCATGTGAATAACCCAATAGTTAAATTGTTGGGAAGGGATTATGAAACTCAAGAAAGTGTGCACAGATGATTTTCTCCCCCATACGTCACATACAGTTTACTGCGTTTTGACTAAATAAATATCTAATATTTTTATTACATGTCTTTCTTTCAGAATGTGGAAGTCTGAAATAACAATCAACTATGTTTTGATACAAAATATGCTAACATAAAACTACTAGATTACATTGCTACACAAACTTTTTGATCAGAAAAGAAATGGATTCTTCCACTCCAGTCCATATTTCTGATTATATATCTCACAGGGTGAAAAAAGCATTTTTTTAAAAATATTAAACAAGTTTCACTCTTGTTAACACTGAAAATGACAGTTTTGCTGCATGTTTTGGCCCTGCTGTAAACAATACTCAGAGTTATTCCCGATTCGATTACCTGTCCAAAACATTTCTGATCCCAGACACTTTTTTCATTGGTTCCATTATGTAGTACTACAAGAGTAATGGAATGTGTCATTGTCTACCAACCGTACTTCAAAAGATACACATAGATCATCCTCAAGGAGAACCAGAACAAAACTTCAGAACTGATAAATGAGAAAAAAACTGCCCAGAGGTACAGCTGAAATCAAACTGGTTACTCATTAGTCAAAAGGTATTTTCATAATTGAATTAGAACAACATGACTTTTGGTTTAACTATTACTTAAGCTTAGCGACTGCTTGTGGTTGTATTAGTGAGCAAGTATTAGTAGGTTGTGTTTTTTGACATTAATGAAAAGTTTAACCCAAATAACATCCTTGCCATTGCAAAGTTTCAAGTGCATTTTATACCAAAAATGCTTTTACTTCAAAACAAACAAATATTATTCCTAACAACCCAACAACTTTATCTAGGCATAAGCAACCCAGTATGGAGCATCAGATAAGCAAATATTAGCACAACAACGAACAGGAAACCTGGCTCATGTCTACAAAAGATACTTCACACTATTCCTCTTTTGAGAATTCAGGCCCTTGAAAGAAAAAGAAACTAGACATTCAAACAATTTGACCTGAGACAAAAATTTGGCTCTAAGTTCATTAAATTTTGAATTTTTTAATATGAAATAAGATGAAAGACCAAATTAATTTATTATTTTCTTCTCAATATTAGATCAATTTTTTTTTAAAATTTGTATTTACATTATAATGATGTAGAAGCTGGAATTTCAATTAAGTTATTTGTTGCTAATTTCACAGAGGAAGAACATCATACATAGTAATTTAGTTTGGTCAGAAAAATTGGAGAGAAGAAAAAAAAAGTGTTATAATGTTTGTTCTAACAAGAACCATGTCCGATTCTTAGATCATAACCTTGTATAATGGTAAGAACTCACTGCAGAAACTACCATTAACAAAATATCATATGTTCAAAAGTTAAATGCTATAACATTGTAGTCATACCTGCTAAAGAAGCTGGAAATCCCTCTTCGTTTAGGCTTAGCACCTGTATCTTCAAAACGAGTCACACAATCTTCTTTGGAACTTAAACCTGAATTCACAGTTGGACAATTTATCATGTCCGAGTCTACCAAATTTCCTTGTAAAATATCATCATTTGTTGATGGTGACGATTCACTTAAACTTGAAACTATACTTGAAAAAGAGCTAGCATCAGTGCGAGAGAGAGAAGTATCGTATGCTCCTATTCTTTGTAATGTGCTTCGAGGAGATTCATGACTCACTGAATCATCACAAACATTAATGAAAGCTGGATCACTGTCTTGTTTCTGGTGAAAATTGAATGTAGCCAGTCTTTCTTCAACAATATTTTCTAAAGGCTTCATACCATTCCTTTTGACTGCCTGAATTCCTGCCATATGTGTTCCATCATTTTCATCTTTACAATCATTATGTGAAAAACTTTGAGAATTCGGAATATAATTTTGATTAATTATATGAAGTTGTCTTGTCAGAGGACTATAGGCAAGTGGCATATTTTGCAGAAGTTCTGACAAAGGAATAGAACATTTTACTTCATTTTGCATAAGATCTGGTAGCTTACCCACACTTTGCCCAGCATTATCACAGTCACTAGTTAAATGATTATGTATCAATGATGAAACATGTGAATAATTACTACAACCATTAACTACATGGGCAGTACTGATTGCAAGTGGTGGAGAGTTTTGTTCATTAACATTCTGTGATTTATTGCTCGACAATGAACACTGAGGATTCATAAGAGGTACATTGGTGTGACAAGGACTGGAAGAAGTGTTTGCACTGGTCTGTGTCTTTCCCATACATTCATTAAAGATCTTATCACATCCTCTCTCTGGCCATGTTTTAAACCATGCTTGATTACATACTGAACCATCTTCTTTCAAATCACATGTGACATTTTCTTGAGAGTTAATAAACTCTTCTTTTTGTAATTTTTCTTCGAGGGGTTCATGCTGTTTCTCATTTTCAAGACAGCTCGGTAAACTCTGACTGCGGGAATTTTCACTAACAGTACCGAGAGGCTTAAAAAAGTTATGGCCAGGATGTCCCATGGTGTTACGTTTTTCTTTCCACATCCGTATGTTATTATTTAATTCACTATCACATGTTTCCTCGCCTCGAGAGGTATGCTCTCCATTGGAATCCGAAGTCAAAGGTTGAAAGGTTAATTTTACTTCTCGATTGCTTCTGTTGGCGGAGGGGATAAGCATTGACGGCATGCTGTTCCTCTCTCTGACAGGAGAAACAGTCTTCATCGCCTAAACCTACCCGTTGTTTTGACACTTCCAGAGTTGAATATTTACAAACACTCATCACTACAAAACCACAATTTTACTGTTGATATGTAAATACTACTGCTGATTAGCATCACAAGTTAAAACTTCAGATATCATAAGAGATTAACAGAGTACAATCCTCCCCACTGATTCCATTCTATTAAGGGAACCTGTAATGGGCATCATAAATAATGCAACATATTTTCATGAACTACGACCGACTACATCAGTTCCTTATGAATCTATGCCTCGAAATCACTACACAAACACACGCATTCTTGCACTTCTATTCACACCAGTTTCCATACATACCACACGAATCTGACGTCCTCACTTTTCGTTTTCGAAACGGTGTAACTACGGCGCCCTACCGCACACAAGACAGCACCTTCGTTACAACCCGTCGCGCACAGGCACAGATCCGGCGCTGCTCCGGGCTTCTCACTGGCGTTCTCTCCTCGCCACACACCCACCCGGAGCGCCACCCCTGGCAACTCCTCTTTCCGCTCCCCACTTCTCTTCTCATTCCAGTAACCTTCCCCTCTATTTCCATTTCAATTCGTAGTACCAACCTATTGCAGACTGTCGTGAATTTCCCTTGAAATACCGTAAAGAACAATAAACGTTTCTTTTGTTTTGATTGAAAATGCTAATCGAGATCCAATAATAATATTTCAAATACAATTATAAATATAAGCAGAGACATTTCTGTAAGGCTTTCTATTTTAAATAATAACCAATTACGATATTCTCAACAATGTATATTACTTCATTGGAATGTAATAATTATATTTATTTTAATATTTTATTTAATGACTGTTTTGGTTGTGCCTTGAGAATGTAAAGCAGTTGGAAACTTATCGTCTCCTAGCACCTTGGGTATTGTATTGAACTTGGTAGAACTGCCGGCATCCATTTTCTTCACGAGTCGAGGTTCGTAAACGAGCACGTGTGTGAAAATCTTTGAATTAGTGTTTATACGTGGTGCTGTGTTGTTTGGAATCCGTACATATTACTGAAAGTGCAATATTGAGAATCCATCTTTCATCGTGGTTAAGCAGAAGTCTACTCCGCTACAATGAATGTGGAGAAGTTGAAGAAACTCCAGGCACAGGTACGGATTGGAGGGAAAGGTACACCCCGTAGGAAGAAGAAGGTCGTTCATGCAACTGCGGCTACAGATGATAAGAAACTCCAGAGTTCATTAAAGAAATTGTCTGTTAATACTATTCCTGGAATTGAAGAAGTAAATATGATCAAGGACGATGGTACCGTAATTCATTTCAATAACCCGAAAGCCCAAGCCTCATTAGCTGCCAATACATTTGCTATCACCGGTCTGGGTGAAACAAAGCAAATTACAGAGATGCTACCAGGTATCCTCAGTCAGTTGGGTCCTGAGGGCTTGACTCAGTTAAAACGTCTGGCCAGTGTTGCTAACAGTGCAGCTGGAGGAAAAGCAAGTATTGAAGAAGATGATGAAGTTCCAGAACTTGTAGAGAATTTTGATGAAGCTAGTAAGGAGGAAGTAGCTGTCAACATAGTTGCTGATAAAGACGAGAAGGGGAAGGCGAAGGATCCAGAAGTGAAATCCAAGGATTCTACAACTGCAAAAGAGGAGGAAAAACCCAAAGAACCAGCATCGGATACGAAGGAGAAAAGTGGCAACTAAAGTCATGAGAAATTCTTACCTGTATTTGCTATGTACAGGTGAGGAGAGATTACTTTAATTGGGTATTGTTGCATGTTGATTTAAGGATAATAAAATTTCTTTGTTTCAGCAGCTGTGTCTTTGAATCTCCTCTGCAGCTGTCACGTCCTGTTTCATTGTGCATTCACTGCACTAGCTCATGGGGAAAACAATATTTGCAAATCTTAAACTATATTGTATGTGAATTTAGAAGTCTGGTTGCCATGTGTAATAAAAGTTACAAAAGTGACAATGATCCAATTTTATTTAACTATGTTTTTTAATAATTGTTTTTTGAATATATGAACTGCTATACAGTTTTTAAGGCATTGACATTTCTTTATACTATGTGGGAAATTAGCATTTAAATAAAGTAATTTTAATAGATATGTTATGCACTTGTTTTATAGTGGTATTCATAAGGAGGCATTACTAAACAAAATGCTGCCATCTGTGCGTTATAATAGGATCAAGAATCATTGCAAACTAGTCTGTAAAAGGAAATGACAATGTCATTGCCATGTCTTAGTTTGGCTCTAAATTCATTTTGTAATGTCCATCTGGAAAATAAACTTTGCGTTTGCTACTTGAGGTTGGAGTAGGACCTTCTGCCTTCCATTTCCTTTGTCCTGTAGTAAGAATGTATAGATCAAAATAAATAGAAAGCATAGGTTTAGAAAGAAATTTATTTGCATAAGGATTTGTATAATATTTGGGAGGTGGGAATTGAAAGAATTTTGCTTTTGAATGTAAAATAAAGCAGCATCTACTTAAGTCATAATTGTGAACAATTACTGATACTGAACTAATTGTACATAGCTGTAACAATATGTTGCAAGCACAGTTGAATTTGAAAATAATTGAAGCACCAATAAATTTATATACAATAGACTAGCCACATTTCAGTGTGTCTGCATTCCAATGTTCACCATCCTATAATCATTGCTGATCAGTCATAACTTTTAAGGCCACTCATTTAACTTATATATCCTAGCATGAAAAGCATTCAGAATGTCTATGTCCCTTGATAATAGAATCGCATATCAATATGTGGAAAACTCCATAAAATGAGTACAGGGGAAGAAAGCACCATATTCTGTGGAACACAAGTTTGGCACAAGCATGAAAAATAAGTATGAAAGGACAGTACATTAAAAATAATTGCCCTCTATCATAAAAATTGTGAAACAACAGTTTCTGCAGTTGGGAAGACGGTCTTATATGTATCATTATCTTACTCTACATTTTTTTTTTCAAAATTAAGTATCTCAGCATAAAAAAAATGCAACAGAAACAAACAGTCTTTATCGAATTTTGAAGTTTCTTATACCTCCCCCCAAAAAAACAACAAAACTTGCCAGAAACCAATGTTGAGATAATGGTACATTTTTCTCAAATATAAAGTGTATTTATTTCATGATATAAATTTTTTGGGGGTGTTATAGCATCAAGAAATATTAATTGAAATGTAGATAAATTTGTAAAGTAATAATATTTCTGAAATTATCAGTTGCTGTGTTTTATGCAATGCAACTTATTACATTTGCAAATTCATGACGAATTAACTAATGTACTGAAAAAATGTTTATAATTCTTTTATTTCTATAATATTAATTTTGTAATCAATTTTTACAGTGCATGCATAAAACATTCATGATTAATATTATCTAGATCCATAACAAAGGAAAAAAACAAGCAAAACATTTTCAGTTTGAAGATTAACAAATATGCAAAAATTCAAATCAGTAATCATTCAGTTAAATAATCTCATCTGCAGTAAACCAAAAAGAAACAACAAATTTACCATATCTTAGTTATGAAATAGGATCCAAAATGTAAACTTGTTTATAAACTTCTATCAGCAAGGATATTTATTATCTGACCCTTCATAACATACATCCAATATAAAGAGGTTTTGTTCTTAATTGGATATATAAAAACAAAACATTTCCGTTATCATAAGATACAAGGCCAATTATTTGAGGATACATACCAATAATTGAAACAAATTGAATATGTACAACATGATATCTATCCAGAAAGAAAAGCCATTTATTAACATAATGAACGTAGTTAAATAATGCCTATCTCCTCCGTTGACTCATTGTATCCTTAACAATTCATTATCAATAAAAAGAAGAGAGCGAAACAATGTTGTAGTGAGAATGTTGTTAGCACATTTAACAGTATACGTATGTGCCTATGGGAACCTGGTGTAGGCCACGGCCATGAAAGTATTGGAAGAGTCTCACATGGCCAAATTTTTAATTTTCGTAAATATGTTCAACCTCTAATAATGATATACAGAATGTGTTAACACTTTAAAATCCGCTGGGAGGAAAACAAATGGAAACGTTAATTTATCAACATTGCCACCATATGTACGAGTATTAAAACATCTCTCCCTTTGAAGAGGATTATATAATATGAAAAATTGTGGAAGTTTACAAAGTTGTAAAAGTCAACATTGACCTGTTAACTTGTTATTTTACAAAAAAAATTATTTTTATATTAATGACGAAAGCAAGAAACTGTTATTTTAATTTTTTGCAAAAATATTTGCATATAATGAGTCTACTTAACATTTTTGGTTATTTAAATTTTACTTTTGGAAAGGTGTTAATTGAAATAGTACTGGGACTTATGAAACTAACGTAATTTATTGCAGCTATTTTAAAATTTAAATGTCACTGAGTTTGTTTCATTTCCCAATATATAATAAAATAAACTGATTGGTAACATTGGGCCTAGTTTGTAAATTATCTTATTTAACTCATTAAAAAATCACATAAAAAAGGAGATATAATTATTTTGGAATAGTTTCCAAATTTTTTTTAATATGGTACAAGTAGCTCACTGATCAAGATCAGCATGAATTATATCAAAGTATCACAAACACCTTACATGATTTTCAGATTATAAATGTTATGAGTAGTATATCTGAATGAATGTATTTCAAAAGGTGTAAAAAAAGAATGAATTGAGGAAAGTCATGTCTCAAGAACAAATAATCCATTGGTTTGTTTTGTGGAAGAAGACATCTGTTGCAGTCTCTGTTGTCAAAGTTTAAACCAATTCACAGCCCGTGTTATTTATGAACAATAAATATTAGTATAATAAAGAAGAGTTCAACCTAAAATGTAGTGTATTTATTACATAAATTATAATTTTATTCTACCTGAAGTACATTTTATTTATTTGCAGAAAAATGTTGCATGTAAATCAAATAGACGAGGTGGCCCATAAATGCTTTGGCTACTCCCTTTGCTTGTGTCTGCACATGCCAAAGGTTAACAGCATTTGGAAAAACTAAATATTTACTACTTGCTTCAACACAGTGAAGCCTATACAATGTAGGAAGCTGATTTGCAAAATGATTCCATTATCAAAGTGATCTACAACATAATGCCCTCAAATGCTTGGTCGATAACTTAACAGATGAAACATTGTCCTTAACAATAACATTCACTTATCCCAGATTGAACTAAGTGGTTGAGATTGCTTATAAAGTGAAAGAAATACCCTAAAATTTAAAATAATGAAGATTCACATTATAATTAATTTATCTTACATCAGCATACTTCCTCTTCTGCAACTTCTTATCTTTATCATCAATATTTCATGTTTTCAGGAACATTTTACTTCAGAATTTTCATGCTGATTACCATGTTGTATTTCTCAACATTAATTTCAAAAATCAACATTTACTCCATTCCATTAAAAATCAGTCTTGAGTAAACAAATAAAAATATAAATCACATCACTAGTAAGATTATTTTATGGCACATGTGCATTCTACAATTTGTAATTTTCACATAATAACATGAAAAGAATGAAGTTTTCTATGCACACACATTAAGATTCAGTAAATTTCACAAAACACAAAACATGATAGATGATACTTGCATAAATAAATCATCTCTCATAGATTACATATCCCCACATACAAATCATAAATGCAAGTACCACCTCCAGCCACTCAGCATTCACCAGAATTTCAGATTCCCACTCTTAAGTAATATATAACAAGATCTTAAATTATAACTTAACAATGAAATCTTAATAACTTCACAAAATCTGCATACATTTTTCACTGGAATGAAAACCAAAATGAAACACTGGATGTTGACACCAAATTTGAAATAAGACTTGCTGTAAGAGGCTACTAGACTAATCATAATAATATCTTTATATTAACTTTATCATAAAGTAAGATCATTTTATTCCCAAAGCTGAACGGGAAGAAAAAAAAAGCAGCTCTGACAAAACACAAATAACAAACTCCAAACTAATTTAACATGCAAACAATGACAAATCAAAAAGCTCTTTTTCTTTTTTTCTGTTCTTTCTTATGAAAAGATAAATGTTTAGAGAAAGGTACAAAAACATGCAGACATTTAGCTCAAGTCAGCCTAAACTAGTTCCTTTTAAATCAAAATAACATAAAGAATTAAAATTTTTCTGTAGACAAAAATAAAAAATGAAAACATTTTTACACTATAAAAGAAATTCTTGAACCCAATAACAATTTTGAACCAATTTCTTTGGTCTATAAGCACCACATAAATTGAATAAATTTAATATTTTTTTCTTGTGTGCATATCTTTATTTCTAATCATAATTCAATAATTGTAATAATAAAGTTTTCTAACTTTACTAAAAAATTAACATCTTTTTGTTTTCTAAACATTCTTCAACAATTTTACACATAATTCAGTCTGCTGCAGAATGGCAAAGAACTACAAAAGGTCATTTGTTTACACTTAGTTTTCATTTAAAAATATAATGAAATACAAAAACAAATAAGTTATAATATTTATATAATTACAGCCATTATAATTAATTCAAGTAGGAAATGGCAAGGCAATTTTATAATGTTCTAATTAACAGAAAACCAAATCAAACATATAATTCAGTAAAAGATACTAAGAAAATGGCAAAAAATGTGAATTCAAATGATTCAATAATAGTTATGTTTGCAAAATATCATAATCAACAAGGACATAATCAACACTATTCTTTCATTATCACAGTATAGTATTCTCATCATTAATACCTTTCTACTAAAAACAATGAAAATCAATCTCCCATTCAGAAAACATCAATCAATATCTTTTCCTTACAAACAGTTCCACATGTATTTCATGAAATATAAATTTATTACACATTTTGCCATGTTTTAATTTGTAAATCTCTCAATTTCATAACATGCATTTAATATAAATACACCTAAGTCAAGGGCCTATTTAGAAATTGGAGTCGACCCAATAAACATTTATAATACATTGCATTATGCTACATATAAATATTGAAATGTTTTTTTGAACTGCACGTGCTGCAAACTGATTGAAACCAATAAGCTTAAAAAATACAATTGTATTCTTATAATGGGAAATCTTCAGTACAGATCATACGAATTTGAAGTTATTATAAATAAAATAATATTTAGCTAAAATTATAACTTTAGAGGCAGTACAGGTCATGGATAATAGTTGCTTAATACGTCTTAAGCTTCATTATTGCTTAAATATAGTTCTAAAAACGACTGTACTTATAAATGTGATCTAGTAGCCTTTACGCAAGTCCAATTTGGCATATTAGCCTTTAACTTTCTGCAGGCCAGTAGGTCTAAGGATGGATGATCTAATATGACTAAATTAAGATAAAAATGAAGAAGGAAAGATTCAGAAAGAAATGTAAAGATTCTCACAAAAACTCAAAGAATATCTATTTACAAAATATACACGTATTGTTGAAGTTCAATGAAAATAAAACAAATGTAGGGATAGAATAAAAGAGTGATTCCTATGTTTGAAGTATCTTACAAAATCAATCAAATGCAAGATAAGAGGAATGGTTACAGTAACGTATCAAGTTGCACATAAAAACTTTAAGCTAAGAGGTATAAGCCTCAAGTTACCACAGGAAACTCAAGAATGATTATATTTTTGATTTTCAGTAATACATAAAGACAAAACTTAAAATTTCACCACTTCAACAAATTTCTTTTATTGAAAAATTGATATTATAGGTACTATATATTGATATAGGCATGAGAAATATATTTTTGTACAGACCATACATTAAGTTTGAAAAATTGGTAATTAAGACACTGCAATTGTTTTCATAAACAAGTTGGACAAAAAAGTCAAACCAATAATTGAGCTTAAAAGGGAAGATGTCACTACACATCACATCTTTGGACCTACAGACCATTAAATACATACTTTTAACATGCCTTTACATTTTAGTACTAATTATATTGTGTTGGAGATGCCTGATGACCAATAGTAACACAAACAGGAGGACCATAATTCTCATCATCTCCCCTTCTTTTCTGACCTTGTCCTCCATGTGCTGCATCTCCACTTTCATTCCTGAGGCGAAACTGCAACTCCTTCATCTCATTAATATGCGCCTCAATATCACTCTCTTTCATTGGCGGCAGAACGCCAGGCACGTAGCGAGAGAACAGACTGGGGTAGCGCCGTCCGTACTCACCCCTTCCAACACAATGGAGGTTTGCAAAGAGGGAAGACACAGTTGCTGGTGGGAGTGCAAAAGGCTTGTTCAGCAACTCCTCCACATTAGCTGAAAGAAGAAGCCATACCATTACGAAAAAAGTTCCTGAATGTGAGCACTGCTATCTATTTATTTATTTATTATTTACTGTCAAAAACAGTTAAAAACTTGAATAAGGTACTACAGGGAAACACGTATTTTGTGCATGTTACCTAAAATTCTGGGCCTACCCTCAACCACAAATAAGCTAATTTATGAATGCAGGTGGAAACAAGCTTTTGGCAAAAACTGATAAGAAAATATTAGCTCCCATGTAATAGAAACCATTTGTAAAGACAAATCAGCTACAGATTTTGGCTATTATCCCTCATTGTGCCCTTTATGAAGGAATCAAATTATTGCTGCAAGAACATGGATAATGTTAATTTGAATAAGTATATTCTCCACTAAACTCTAGAAAATGTGCACAGATAGTGAAAATATATTTATGTCCAGAAGCAAAACAAAGAGTCATTGCAGCATTCACTTAAGGATCAGGGAAACTGGACAGAAAACTTGATCACGATGGAGGTCATTGATCCTGAAGGTGCGGTACAATACTTGTTACCGGTTGTTTAGAATTATACAGCTCAAATGGTAAATAAGGCATTCAATATCATTGTTAAAATCAATTCTACTTTCCTTTTTGATGCTTTTTATAGTCTATAAATGTATAGAAACAATTATGCAGCAGCAAAGATTTTACTTGGCACTTAAACTTGCATACGATTCTAATTATTTAATGTCATCTGGCAATGTGTTGTAAAGTAATGTATATGTATTTAAAAACAAACTAACAAACATTTACCATCCTCAATGATATACTTCACTTTATGTAGGAAGTTCAATGCAATCAGCTATCAATATTTAGAAAGATTCAAGAATATATCAGTAAGGAATATTCTGAAAACAAACTCTCCTCTTAGTGGTATTACTTTTTCTCCTCTTAGTAGTATTACTCAACTACTCAGATATTGCATAACATTCTTTAAAGATCTAAAACGAAGGAATAAATTGCATCGAGAAAAAAATCTCTGGCTTTAATATTGAAGGGTAGGACATGTTCGAAAAATGTTTAAACTTTTGCAATTTTCAAAATTTCAGAGGTTTTAATGAAAATTGGAACCACACCATCTTTACAAAATGCAGTTTCCTCTATTCAAGCAAACAACTGAAAGAAAAAAATTGCAACCAAGTTCAAGAAAATTTTGAAAATGTCACAGGGGTTACATATAAAGTACTCCAAAAAATTAAAATATAGTAATGGTCCTTGAAACAGCACAGCTAGATCTTTCTCCAGACATTTTTTTCAACTTTCAGCCCAATAGCTTCTAACCTGTCAGAATTTTGTATGTCACATAGTTTCATCCACCATCCATACAGTAGTGAAGAGATACACACAACTTTTGGGTACAAAATTGCATGTATCTCCCCACTATCAGCACCAAACTTAACCAGCTTTGGAACAACATTAATGGACCTTAATTTTGACTTGTTCAAAGCAACAGCCCCAAAGAATTGTAAACACAGATTTTTAAGACAGAAAATTCAGAGTTTATATGTTGCAGGTTGGACTAAATTATTGGATTTGTACATCAGCAAATGTTTGCTAAATAAATAAGTCATATTGATGAAATGATCCCACTACTTTTTCCTTCCTATACTATAAAAAAAGTCCTATTCTGCAGAATAGTGAAAATTAATATGTAAGGAAATTTTAGGAGTCATTCAAAAATATTTTTCCCTTGAGGAGGGAGTGGGGGGTTCCATGTACAACTAACCATGTTGAACTTGAGCCTCAGCATGACGTGTTGGTCAATTATCCTCTTTTCAACATAAATTATCAAATGGTTTATTTTAATACATTACAGTTTTCGCACATTGACTTGCAGATCAATGCAAAAGAGTGAAGCAGGAATTAAACTGTGCTTATACAAATTAATTGTAATTCTATTTGGAATGCCTAATGTTGAGACCAAATTATGAGCCTCAAAATGTTACTTAAATGAAAAAGGAAAAGAATAAACAATATTGGCAGGAAATAAACTCCTCTGTTGATTGTCTCAAATAATTGGAGCCACTGAAGTTAATACTATTTAAAAATATTACTCCACATAGGACATTAAAATGTATTTATATGAACATGTACAATAATAAATCAAAATAATTATTTCACTCCTGTTACTACACACATTCAACAACTTCTACCTACCCATTATGACATCCATTCTATTATCAGCAACCTTTTGCCGAAATAATTCCATCAATTCTCCTTGAAGGGAGGTCTGCAGCAAACCTTCCACATAAAATTTATTCTGAAAGAACAAAAGAAACATTTATTCTGAGATACTCGTCTGTATGAAAATGAAATGTCTAAAAACACTTTTATTTAATCAGTCTAGTTGTTGTACAAACTTATGATATAAAAAGTAACAAAATCATAATTTTTTAGTATAGAATTTTACTATACCATATAAGCAAATATTGGTGTAATTTGCTGCACTGCAATTAAGTAAAGTTGTAGCACCTCATGGAAAGAAAGCACCATCTTCAGGGACTCGTTTTCCTTAAACCCACAAATAAAACAGTTAAATCAATAAATACAAGGTAAAAGAGGCATCAATAAAATGGTTATCTGTAACCATGTCAGATGTGAATTAACATTTACTTTTTGATCTTGAATCCATGGATAATTAGGGATGTACCTATATGGTAGGAAATAATGGGAGGCATTTGTTGTGAATGGTGCATTTTTAAGGAGCATTATTACCTGCTTTTCTTAAAAGCAAGATATTTCAATCTGCTCTACTAAGGGTGTAATTTAAAATGACACAAAGTTTCATACACATACATTTGAACTTATATATTTAAAAAATAAATAAATAAAAGTACCTTTTATTTATTGCAAAACTTCCAAAACTTATTTTGGAGTTTACGTCACAAATGTAATTTAATGTGAGAAAACTAACACAATATTACTATAAGCCCTATTTAAATACTTATATTTGAAAAACTGTATCTTTGAGGGGTTTTTTTTTGGACATGTATTTTAGAGATATATATAAATACATGAAGTAGGTGTATTAAAAAAAAGAAATACTTCAAATACAGACAAAGAAGAAGATAGTTTCTTTTTGTTTGATTCTGCTAGTGAATGCACCCTCAACAAAACAAAAATAAAAGCTCCTTTCAGCTGTTGAATTTGGATTCTCTTCACTTTTAAATGATAAATCTAAATCCTTAAAAATGCAGGACAATTAACCGGCAATAAAAAAAAAGTGTTTATTCTTTATAACGCTAGTTTTTCTTCATCCACACCAGTTGAATGACTTGTTTTCCTTCGCAGGTTTTATACATTCACCAACTAGGTGTTTACTGTCTCATGATTTGTTAGAAAAATTTTGTAATTTTAAAAAGGAATTCCATTTTTTGGTTAGACATATTTTTAAAATCATTTTATATTTCAAAATGTTTATACTTATTGTTACAATACATTCCAATAGTTCTTGTTCAGAAATTCATATAACTGTCTATTACTAATTTACTGTAATTGACAATTACAATATATTGTTGCAATAAAAAAATACAATAAGAAATTATTGTATATTAACAGCACTTAAGAGTATTTGAAGTATTTTAAATACGTATGTATTTAGCACATCAAATCCTAATGTATTTTGTGTTTGTATTTAAATTCTTATTTATAAAGTATTTTTGCAAAGTATTTAAATACTAAATTTAAAGTATTTTGCCCAACCCTGATGGTACTAACTTCTCCTACTTTTATAAAATTAAAGAAATATGAACCTGTCACCTTAATAGTTTTGTTTTCATTATTCCACACAACTCTGAATATAAACCACTGCATTGATAGTGGAAATCCCTTTTCCCCATTCTTATACAATGGGGATGCGTTTTAAATTTAGTTTGGTGGAGAGCCCAAGCTCCACAGAGTTGAATCCATTTACTCATGAGTTACATCAAGTGAACCCATTCTAAGAGTAGTAAAATGGAAGAAGAGATTTTAAAAACTAGTAGGCACAGCCAGGAGTTATGTTAGAAAGAAGAAACATGTTTCATTCCTATTCTCCATGATGAATTCAAAAGACAACTTAGACATCCTCAGAACCCCCAAGACCATACAGGAAAAGAAATGCTCATTGAAACCATTGCAATGCTTTTGTGCTTTGCAGAATGTTTGGAGAGTATTTTCTTCACATTTCTTATTCCGCAGATTTGTGGAAGTTTTTGATAATAGTAATGGAGTAATGTTTTTGAAACATTGTTTAAATCATTCACTAGTAGAATCGCTTCAAACAGTACTCTTTGGGAAAAAAGAGAGAAATAAAAGTACAGAAAAATTATAAAATGTGGAAAAGAACATGAGGGAAAAGGTTTTTTAAATTCTTCTTAGAATTCTTTAATATAATCATTTTTGTATAACACAACAGGATACAAGGTCCTCAACCTTGCATATAGTGAAGAGCTTGTTTAAGAAACTTCTAAGCAGTTGTAAATACAGTAATATCAAAGATGAAGGGATCTTGAAACTACATTATACTTCATTTCATTTTTAATTCAATAATGAATTAAAACAGTTGGAATACCCATGTTATTCAAGTTCCATTTCGTTTTCCAAGAATTGTTTTGGTCACAACTCTGTAGTTTACATACATTATCATAAATTCTCTGAGGTAATATCAGTGGCTGGACAAACTTTCAAGGTCATTAGTTTTCTGTACTACCAAACGCTTCAAAAATGAGATGACCCTACCATTACGAAACACTCCACTGACGATATTTTAATGCCAATAGGATGGGTCAACAACCATCTTACAAATTATGAAGACAAAACTCCTCAAGAAAAATGAAACACTTTTAGTAATTTCCACGCTTTTTCCTAATATAATTTGTGTCTGAGGCATGCTTTCGATTATTATTAAATATGACTACATAAAACAAAAAATTTGCCAATTATAGTCGTATCATCTGTCAGTGTTGTATTTAATAAAAAAGATTGATATGTGATTGATCACCATCAAAAACAAATTTTGTATGTAATATTTGTATTTACATTATCTTTCTGTATTTTTTTATTCTTAAATTTTCAAATTTTTAAAAAAAATTTGTGTTCGTCAATCTTAGCTTATTAACTGATGTAGCAACTCAGCCTCTTAATCACTGGACCTTATCAATGTCTTTAACTTCATAAACTAGCATAGACCTCTACCTCTTCTTGTCCTTCTAAGGTGCTTTAATCCATGCAGTTTGGTCTCTTCAATATCAACACTCAATTCTACACTATTTTCATTCGTCGATTAAAACAATATTTTCAGGTCTGCCCAGATGTTATCTAGCCACTTCTCTTTTATCTCATAATTTTGAGTATACTTCAATACCGGGTGAAATATAAATTTTTGTTTTTATGATAAATTCCACTTATAGGAGTCTTATTTTGATGTTTGAAACATCTTTATATGAGGGCTTGGAAAGCAGGACTCTTGCCGATGTTTTTTAATTATAGATTTTGAGAAGGCTAATGTGGGAAATAAAGGAAGAAGCAGTATCAAGAGAAATTATAAAAGGAATACAAACACCCTACACAAATTCCAAAATCACCATAACAATGCACAACAGGACCATCATAAAACACTCATTAGAAACAGAGACAAAGATAAGGCCTACTGCCTATCCTTTATAACATATATGCTAATAGTCTCATCAAAGAGTGGAAGAACAAATAAAATCAGATATCACCTCAACAAACCAAACACACAAACAATAAAATAATTTTTTGCACATGATCAGAGAATATTGGTAGAGACAGATAATGAACTGAAAATTGTATTGAATTAAACTAATAGTGAAAACTTTTGATGTAAAAATCTCCTCAAATAAAACCAAAGTAAAATCTTTCCCAGGATTGTAATAAATTGCTATTCAAAATTCTGTGTGTTTAATCCCTGATAATTTCCCATTTTCCTTGAACCTTACTATCTGGAGAATTATTACAGGGAAGTGGTTCTCCCAGCCATCTGCAACCATTTGCAGCCATCTGCATTAATTTACGATTTACTTCTTCTTATAGTATGTTTTATTTATTTACTAGAAATATATGTAACTAGCATACTCGTGCAAGAACTCTTGCATGTTAAATGTCATCCCCTTCCCTATTTTTCCATTTCCATATTAAGTCTGTAATATAAAATTATATTATATTCCATATTAAGCCTATAATATAAAAGGTATGTATACTACTGAAATAATATAGGAGGCGATATGTAAATAAAAACGTTTAATGGGAGACGAAACCAGAAATGTAGCCCCCCCCCCCTCCCTCCAATACCTAAATACCAATTTAAATCACTCCAAAACAAAAACTTCCTATGTAAGAGAATCACAGACCAATGAAACCAATTATCATAGGATCATGTTTCTTAAGGAACAACTCAGAAATTCAGTTAGGAATATTCTTCTATTTCCACAAAATTGATCCTTTCATATTGATCTCAATTTTTTGTTTTATTTTCTTCAATCCAAGTTGTGTTGTGAATTCCTGAGATAATTTTCACCTCAAATTTATCATTGTTTGAGTGAAGTAGGGTCATTTGTATCAATCCTACCACTTTAAGTGGTACTTCAAATTTGTATAATGCCTTAAACATTGTGCACAGCACTGTGCTTTTCACACAAGTTGTATTCACTTACTAGCTTTGTAAGATATTAAACAGAATTCTGAATATCAGAAATAAACATTTCACATTTCTGATGACATGATCTGCACTTCCAATTATTTTATTAAAATGGGTTTTCCTTCATAACAATACCAAATTTACAAAATGTCTCTAGATTTTTTATTAATCCTTAGTTAGGTTACATTATTAAGATGCCATGGTGGTGATGACATTGGGTTGCATTATTAGTGTTAGTTACTCAGAATTTTTGTGCTTACGAACAAATCAAGCATTCTCATCACAATTCTTAATTTTGACATCAATGTACAACAGTTCTTATTATTATTATTACTCCTCCTTGTGATACAATACAATAAAATACTTTAAAGGCAGGAAAGTCTGCACTAATTTCTACTTCAAAAATTAATTTTAGTCAGATTTTACTAAAATCATAGAGATTGGACAATGAGGTTAAATTAGTTTTAAAGAATGAAGTAGGAAGGTTAACTGCGAGGGGGAGTGATATCGGAGCCGAGTAGTTAACCTTCCAGCCGAGTCCTTAAAGACTAATAGAGGACATTTACATACAATTTTGTTGTTGTTTCTAGTTATTCAAAATAAACATTTAACACATTCATGAGTTAAGAATTGTCATTACTCTCGATATTCTGTAAGCAAGGGTTGTTGGTACAGGGTCTTGGTACCATTTCTAAATAACAATTGCAGTGCACGGAAAGACCAAAAAGACTAAGAACAAATGGAGACAAGTCAAAGTGGGGAAAGGAGGACAATGAGGGAAAGGAGACAAAATTTGAAAAGGGGAAGAAAGGGACAAAATGGGGAAAAGGTGACAAAATGAGCCAAGGGGGCAAACAGAAAGGGGACCAAGGGACAAGTGGGACTAACAGGATATGGGGACAAATGAGATATGGGACAAAAAGGTGAAGAGGAAAAAAGGGACATATTTATCCGAAGATTTAAAAGCACTGGTAAAATCTAAACCCAAGAGTCTGCTAAAATATTTTTAATGGACTCTCAAGCATTTTAACGGCCGTTGCTAGGGATGTGCTCTTAATGTGTTGTTTAGATAAATAGGTTGTTTGCTAAGAAGCTAAGCATATGTTTACCGATACAAATAACAACAAATTTTATCAAACATCCAATCTTTTGAAATTACAAAATGTAGTTTTGAAACAAGGAGTTAATGTCAGAAGCACACAATTACTTCTATCTTGAGCAAGTAGAATCAATAGCGCTACAAAGTGCAAATACTTTAAATAATTTATCATACCACAAATCTTTTTGCAACTGACTACTTTATACATTTGATCAGGTAATGTTTAGTGATGATCAAATCACTGTAGGTAACCCTTGTCCATATCAACAGGCAATTAACACGAGACCAACAGCTCGGACACAAGTTTAAGTGGCAATAAAATTCAGACAGAAGCAACACTGGCTAACAAGAACCAAAAAAATATTGAACAAAACATACTTTAAAAATCTCTCTGTAAAATAGATTGAGAAATTCAGCTTGGAATTTTCCTTTCCTACATCAATTTTCTTATGTAGAATTCAGGTAATAAAAAATCAGATTATTTCCAACAGATTTATCAAAAGAAAGTCAAAGAAATGCAACTTCTACCTCAAAGAAAGAAGAATTTCTTTCTTTTCCTTAATGAAGTTCATTCTTAATAAGCATATGAAGAGACACAAAGACAGATAATATTCTGCACATGATCCTAATTAAATAAAGCAGCAGACATTTGAAGCTCTAGAAATACTCCACATTATTCAATTAAGTGCTTTTAATTTGCTCACAAAACACTTTTTTTTAAGGAACAAAAATTAATTTATGAATATATTTTTCTTTAAAAACTATAATTAGGGACCATTAAAAAAATGTTTTTAGGGGTTGCAGGTTTCCCACAGCTGAGACAAACACAGAGGAGGAAACAATGAATGATGATAAAAGTTAATATTCTGACAATATTTTTGTAATCTTTATTATTTTATTTATATCAAACTATAAATGAATAATCAATTTATCAGATATCTCTCATTTTTGAATTTGAAAAATTGTCTTTACATGTAAATACAATTTCACTAAATTCTGAATGACGTTTATTAAACTCAATCACAGAGGGTTTAAACAGAAACTTTCATCAGTCAGGAAGGGGAGTACAAAAGCTACATTTTGCAAATATTTTTTCAATGGTCCCTTAAGAATAATCTGCAGTTTTCTTTTTTGTTTCTAACAAAAGTATTATCTGAAAGCAAAAATACACATAAAAAGAAAAATAATTATCCATGAGTTACTATTGATTCAATCGGGATAGATTAAGCATTTAAGGCATTTAACAACACATTGCTCTTTCAACTTTCTTTCTAGAGCTTCATCAGCCAACATATGCTCTGTCAAGTAAAACGATAAGTAATTTCAAATAAAATAAATGTGGTTGATGTTGGAAAGATAGTAACAATTTTCTCCAGAAAAAAATCAATTTTCCATTCAAACAAGTTGTTAATATGACTACTGAACAATGAGGTAACTTTTGCACAAATATCTATTTCGTAGTTAATTTAATTGAAGCTGCTGGTTTTAAAAGAATTAAGATTTTTGCCTTTCACTTTAAGCTAATGGTTGCTCACAGTGTCCAGCAAATCAATGCTTGTTTGTTTACCAAGTCTGAACAAGATGTGGCCTGTACAGTTTATTACCCCAAAACTTCTTTTAATGAATCGAAGGGCAGATGAAAAAGTAGTGATAGATACTGCTTGTCTCTAACACAAAGAAAATTACTTTCAAAAACAGTTTGAACGTTTCTAGTTCAAAAGAATATAAAAATGCCAAAAAATAAAGAGTAATAAACTTATTTTTAATATAATTTAATTTGTACAGAAACATTTGAGGAGAATCCAAGCATTGGAGGGCAATTACCTCAACCTATTCCTCATAAGGATTTTAATTCAGATGTTGCAGAGAAATCTGCATGATAAAAATTCAATGCAAATTAAATTGGAAACAGTACAATAATTCACTTAATTTCACTATAGTTCATGTAATTAATACAGATCAATCTGCTTCAAAACCACATTTTAACACATTGAATCAACATACATATAATTTAGAGAACAGGTTAGCGATCTACTTCCGTAACCTACAACCTCTCCAGAAAAGTAAGAAAATCTTACTCATGTTTTACCCACTACAAAGACGTTTTCACGTAGGCAGAAAAGACTGTACAAATGTATATCATTAACTATTCTTTGTGCTCTTTTGGGTGGATCATTGATAACAAAACAACAATAACATGACAGTCCCATTTTCTCTTGTTTCCATTTCTAAGTAATGTTTTTTTTAAAAAACAATATTAAGACAGTGTAATTAAATAAATTATTGTAATATTCAATATATGAATGCAACATGGAAAACCTATGCCATGTAAAAAAATACTTAATTAATAATTACCTCCTTATAATTTTAGGTCAACATAAAATTTTGAATTCGCAGCAATTGGTTCAATTGCCTAGCAAGAGAGAGCTTTCTCTGCAGTCATAATTTTCTCATCATCTTGTAATTTGTTGTTTTACAAACCAATTTTATGTAACTATGTATAAATTGTGAAAGTTTTACAATCTCTCATTACCAATTGTAACACTAACTCCATGCTTTCGCTTCAAACTGTTGTCAATGCTTTAACATTAACCCACTAACACTTCTCTTAAATTTTTGAATACATTAAAAAACTAACAACACAAGAAATGCTTCTTACACATGGATGGGGTGTCCTGGGTTTGTAAGTTTCAAGTGAACGATCCACTTCTTCTAGGTGCCTAGAACACTGTGCTAAAAGGTCGTTGTGCATTCTTTCTGCATACCCATCACATACACACTTATATACGATACTGTACATTTGTTCAAATGACACACGAGCCCCTGGATTGTTGCGAAGAATTTGCTCAATAGCATTAGATATTGCATTCCAATACTCGACAACATATCGGTCGACGCCAGGATACACTGGACCTGAAAATAAACAATGTAGATTAATGAAAATTTAATATGAAAAAACGTTGAACAAACTTTATCTCGGTAATAAACGACTGCCTACTGTTGTAAATGCTTTCAGTAACTTCGGAGGAACACAATTTCTTAAGAAAATAAAACCAGTTCAATGTTTGTAAATACAAACTCTATTCAACTAAATAAAAAGGAAAATGTTGCACGAACTTACTGTGATCCATAGTTCCGATTAAAACTCATAACACTGCTCCACAACGAGTTTCGGCTACATATTCGAAGCCGTTTGAAGTTCGAACTTGTTTCAACACCCTTCAACAAACGAAGCAGGGTTGTTTATCAATGAAGGGTGCTTTCCAGTGCCCCCCTTGTACACCTGTTTGACAACGAGCAGCGAAATATTGTATTTGGAACGCTAGACCTGATTGAACCCCAACATCACGATTCCACACTTGAAATCAACGTAAGACGTTTGATTTGTATTGTTTAAATCAAAATGATGGTACAGTTCATTTCTCACTTTTTATATATTTTATTGATAATAATATTAAAGGTAAATCATTCGAAATGGTATAATAGTAAAAGACGGGTTGTTTGGAGAGATAGGCGTAGACGCAAGACAGACACGAGGGAAGCGAAGTGGCGAAGACAAGTTCGCGAAGGAATAGTAGGTGGAGTAGGCGTGCCTGTTGGGAGGCGCGGCCGGCGCGTCGTTTGTCCTGCGCAAATAGCATGCGCAAGTGTGATGTGGGTGGTTAAGAAGTTGTGCGTGTCGTGCGTTGACTATTAAATATGTTAGAATGCACATTTTACTCATGACACTTTTTACAATCCGCTGGGTTGGATTACACGATGCACTTCAAGTAATAGATGATGAAGTCAGTGGTTGAAGAGGGATGTCGAGGCGGAACTTGGATTTTTCTTGGCGTATTAATAAGAAATCTTTTGCTATAACCGTGGGGTTATGTGTAAGCGTTCTGTACCTTTCTTATACATTTAATTTTTGTCTTCTTTCGAATTTAAACCGCACATTTCGGCAGGTAACGTGTACTTTCGGTAGTTGTTCGCGTTAGCGAATACTTGATTTTCTCATTGTATTTTTCCCTTAAACAGATCTTTTTCAATTTTTCAGCAACGAAGTCGTTTTTTATCTTTGATTACTCCATCTCCAAAAACATTTCGAAGCGAACCAAAGGATGCTTTTCAAGAACCAGGAAAACAGACAGTGGTACGTTTCGTACCTCTCACTTGGGGTGGAGTCTTTGAGTCAGATTGGAAGGTACGAATGCATTCGAAGTCGTCCACGTTTTTGCGTAGTTTTTTTACACAAAAAATACTTTAGATTATAGAAGAAACATTTCTTCTGTGTAATAATTTATTTTTATGACCGCTAATTTTGCAGTTTTCCAATGAATCTGAAAAACCTGTTGACGGAGCTCCCAAGTACAGATTTCTTCGTCAACAAGGTTTACGGCCTACCCGAAAATTCCCAGATACTCTAATAATTGGTGTTAAAAAAGGCGGAACTCGAGCACTTCTGGAGTTCATCCGTCTTCATCCTGATGTCAGAGCTGCAGGGTCTGAAGTTCATTTCTTTGATCGATTTTATTCAAAAGGTCTACAGTGGTACCGGTAAGATATATTTTTCTGAATTACCAAGGTATTATTTAGAGACATTTGCCCAAGGAATATTACCACATAGTTTACTTCCATGGTCCTGATGTCTAGTTTGTTCAAGTCGATTCATTGAAGTTTCTTTGCTCTCTCTTGAATATGTTCATAAAATAAATCTATTGTTTTTTAGATTTTCGTAGTGAAAGTTTTTTTTCTTGATCTTTACTTCCTGATTTCAGAATTGATTTAAATATTTTGGTTCATGTTTACTTTTCTTTGTTATTTCAAAGCTACAAGTATGTTTTTTTTCCTTTTCCATTTGAGACATCACATGCCACCCACATTGGAAGGGCAGGTGACTATGGAAAAAACTCCCAGCTATTTTGTCACCCGAGAAGTACCGCAACGAGTACATCAAATGAATCCTGCCACAAAACTCTTGGTTGTTGTTCGTGATCCAGTTACTCGAGCCATATCTGACTACACTCAAGCTGCAAGGTACCGTATGTACAAATTATTAATGTTTACTTTCTATGAAGAGATCATAGATTTCCATAAATATAATATTGAATATTTTCCAGTGCTTAGCAGTTTAAGTGTTTTTTTTCTCTTATTCTTTAAAGTTTTTAAACTTTTAATTTTGAAGTTCATTAAAAAAGACCAATAGTTTTATGTATGAAAATGACACTATGCACATGTTGACTTGATGATATTACGTTGGCACAGATCACAAATTGGCCTTAACAAAATCGCAAGGAGTTACCTAGAACACACTACCAAATTGCATAGGGAATTACATGTGCCAAATGACAGTCCCCCCCCCCAATATCAGTTAAGGTAAATTTAGCTCAGGACCAGCATTGTTGCTGACAGGGAGGTGCTGTGGTGGCTCTGACCAGGAGGTCCTGGGGTTTCAGTCACAAAGGTAGTGGATTTTTGACACTAGCTATGTAGCTAAAGTTAATTCAGCCACTGTCTGGAAGAGAATTCTATTGGGCAGTTGCTCTGATTGGCAGTTTTCCAAGGCTCCTCAGAGCATGGGAATGCTGGAGCAATTCCCTAATAAATGGGCATGGAACTATGCAAGATCTTTCTTTCCTCTTCCTTGACCTCTAATTTACACACATACACTTTTCTGCACAATGCTACCACACATGATGGGAGACCAGTTGGGAGCTTAGACCTTGTCCCAGCTGGAGAGGTGTCCCTCTGGGGAAAATCCCCTGGGACCTGGCATGTAGGTTTTGAACCATGTCTCACCATCCAGCAGGGCAGGAACATCAGCTCCTCCCATGTTAAAATATTCACTACTCTAAACAGACTTATGACAATAGTGGTTGACATGTCCCAAACATCAATCAACCAATCAAATATCATTAAACTATGGACAGAAACTGGAAGGTGCTTTTTCATCTGATTGTTTCATTATTCAATGAAACTCTCTTTAATTTTCAGCCATACTTTTGTTTTTTAGATTAGTCGTTAATTACTGATATCTTCTTGGAAAAATAATCAGTAATCAAGAGACATTAGTGGTGCCTATGTGTGGATTAGAAGCAAATGATAATGCTTTTCCATGTTAGCTATTGTAATTCATGCACACACGGGAATTATGGGAGAGTTGGAAATTATTGTGTGTTGTTATTTGGATGTGAAGTTCATAAAAATTACTTTTGTAATTTATTTTATGTATTTAAGGCAATAATTTAGATAAGTAGTAAGAGCATAATATCATAATAGTGGAATATGTACTCTTAGAGAATTATTAATTTGGACCAAAAAAAGCGTCAATTCTTGATTTCAGTCCTTTTTTTGTCTGAATTTCATAGAAGTACGTATGAAATGAAATAAAATCCGTATTTATTTTCAGCAAAAAACCTGGAATGCGTCGATTTGAAGAATTGGCTTTTCTAAATGGGAGTAGCGGATCAGGGTTAGTTGACACATCCTGGGGTCCTGTCAAAATTGGTGTATATGCAAGACACTTGGAACGATGGTTGCAATGCTTTTCTCTGAATCAGCTTCTCTTTGTGAGTGGAGAAAGACTCATTGTCGACCCAGCAGCTGAAATTGCTCGAGTACAGGTAATCTTCATCAGCTTTTTTTTGATTTGTGACATCTTTGCAACACATTTCTTAACTCTTCTTGGGCATTGAATGTAACTGAAGCAATCATCCCTTAAGTTTTAATCTTTTTGTCTTGTTACAGTCAGTCACTTAGTGCCTTTTATCTCTTCAGCCAGGGATTTGACGTTAGTAACCAGAGTTCCCAAATGGTCACCTGACCAGGAATCATTAGTGTCTCAATTTGCATAACTTCACAGAGCTTAAGCAATTCACCTAAAAACACAAATTTATTTGAAATTAAATATAAAACCCCCAGATCTTCATAGAATCTCTACCAGAGGGTTTGAATAGTTATTGCATACATAACTAATTACTAAACGCCAAACAACCTTCATGATCTACTTTTGAGTTGTGACGGGACTGACACATCTAAAACATAACAGAATGTACAATATTCATTAATATTTTTTCACGACTTTGTTTTTTCTTACTTTGGTTTGATCTATCATATTACCTAGAATTGCAATGCCATGGGTAAAATTGTGTTTGGAGTCTGCCCTTTAACAGAACTAGTACTAAAATCGTTCAAAGAATTTTTTCCAAAATGAATATTCCTTGATCAATCTTGCTTGACTTAAGGCTCTGCGAATTTGAAACTAATTCTTTGAATTTTGGGGTAATTCAGATGAAGCCCCATAGACATTTTCAAAATTCTGCTATCTTCCACTATCTTTAAGATTTCTTTAGGATCTTTAAGATGAAGTCTTTAAGATTTTATTAGATTTTTTGTCTAGATTTTATTTTAGACAGTCATATACATATTGAAAACCAAAAAATTAATAAAAAAACATAATTTAGATTGAAATGTTCTGTTAATTTCTGAAACATTTTTCATCTCTCAATGTTTTGAGGAGCACTTTTCATCTTCTTCAGGAGTCTAATTTGAATATAAACAGAAATTATTATAAACTAAAATAAGATTAGAAAATTTTAATTTCTGACAATAAAAGATCATCTTTTCTCAAATTCTATTGACACGTGTCATTAGAATTTGATAGATGATCTTATCTTTCAGGTGGCATTATTATCTCAAAGCAGCCAAGTTTTGAAATAAATGTGAAAATTAGAGATAAATAAATTTGAAAATTTAGTGATTATGATGTTTTGTTTGTGTAAAGTTCATTAATGAATTAAATTTCAGTGTACATATTATAATGATGTGTAGGGAACGGATTTTATTGTAATATAAAATGCAAAATATGTACATATATGTGCTTATTTTTTCCAAAACATGTAAGAAAACAGAAAATATGTAAAATAAAAATTCATTATTGTTTTTAAAATTGTTCTCTACAAGCTTCTTCCGACCATAAAACGTTGCCGATCAGTCCTTAACAAGGATTCAGAGTTGCTGAAAGTAGGCTCTATCTCTACTGAAGTAATTGTACTCTAAACTTCACCACATATGAGTTTTATTCAAAATATAAAATACATTCATATTACAATATTTACGAGGAGCCGGTGTACAAGTGAATAATAGAACTGTGGAGCGAGTGATGAATCCCAGGGGAGGGGGTTCAAGGGTATATACCCATCCCTCCAAATCAAACAACGCAGTGAGACAATTTACTTTAAAAAATATTTGTTAGTTTTTGACCAAGTAACGAATGTGCTGTTTGAAACATAAGCAAGAACGTAGTTAAAATTACGTTTGTTCACAAAAATCCACCATCCTTTACTCCGAGTATGCAGTAAGCGGGGAGGTAAGTTTGACAATTTATGGCACTGATATGGTGGTCCTAGAACTGTAGCAGCATTACATTTGCTTTATAAGAAAGATGATTTCGCAACATATATTGCAAAGGTGCAACTGAAACGTTCCATTTTGATGTATAAATATATTAAATGTAGCGAAATATGTGGTAATTGGTAAAATATGTAAAAGTATGTAATTATACCAAAATATGTAAAACTATGTAAAATAAAAATTATTCTAATTCATTCAGAAAGTCTTGTAATCTCTAAAATATATAATTGAATGCTGGTATCTAGTTTATGCAAAAACATTTAATTACATGGAAATCCGTTCCCTAATGATGTGTTTCTAATAATCTCCATTGTTTTCCAGGACTTTCTTGGCCTCAAAAGAGTTGTGACTGAAAAGCACTTCTATTTTAATTCCACCAAGGGCTTTCCCTGTCTGATGAAATCAGAAGGTCATCCAAGTCCCCATTGTCTGGGAAAGACAAAGGGAAGGAATCATCCACATATTGATCCAGTAGCTGTACAACGGCTGCGAGAGTTCTATCGTCCATTCAATGCTCGTTTCTATCAGCTGACTGGAATAAACTTTGGATGGCCATGAATTTGCTAAAGAAAGAAACCATCTCAAAAAACAATTATTGTTTGCGACGTCCATAAAAACATTTTCCAGAGAAGGAAATATTCAAAGAATGCAGGGCTTAAATTTCTGCATAAACTTCCCAAAGGCACTTACTTTTCCTCCTCACTCTCTTGATGTTACCATCTAATCACTGAGAACCATACTTCTAGCAATAAACAAATGTGATGTATAATATTTAGCACATATTTTTTATGATTTTTATAAATAATTTATAATATTCCAGCTCAATTCACATTTTTTTAAAAATTTTAAAATAATGTGTAAGAGTACAAACACAATATTTTTGTTAAGTTTTTTTTTTTAAGGTCTAATATTGAAACGTGTGCTAAGGAGATTACTTGTCAGAGACACTAGTCATTATATTATTGTTAAAAACTTACCCTTATGATATTTAAAGATATATTATGTTTTTGAGCTTGTATGGGACTGAATCCTTCTATTGCACTGTTACCTCATGAAGGCAAAGGAGGCAGACAAAAATGGGGTTGTTGAATAGCAGAACTGTGTTCTTATATACACTGTAAAAATAATTGTTTTTATCTTGTGAATGTACAATTATAACACCATGGTGCATGCAGCTGCCAGAAAATATAACTTGAAAGAGCAGGGCCTATCATTCCTTTATTTGCTGCTTGTTCTGATTGGTTTAATTTGGTTTTATCTTCCTGTGTTTGCATACTTAGAGGTGCAATGAGCAAATACAGTGGTCCTTGAATTCTTTAGATGAGAACTGGAGAAAAGTAGGAATGTCAGGATCTTACATTTTCAGAACTCAGCATATTCTTTGCTGTGTCAAAATTAGCCATAAAGTTTTTCTGTCTCAAACTCTGAAGTGATATTGTAAATGTGCATAAATAAACCAAATAGTGTGACATCTCTTATCACTACTCTCTTAGAAAAAAATATTGGCTTCTAGTTCGTTTTGCTGTGATATTAAGTTATTCTTTTCAAAGCCAAAGAAATATTGTAATTGAAGAAATCATTTCTCAGTACTTATTGCTGATGTATAAATTGCAAAATATATGATGTATGCTTTCAAACATTTTGTTTAACATAGGTTGTGTTGTTCATCAAAATCAATTGCAGAGTTTGGAAAAGCATTTACATAAAAATATATTTGTTATGCGTTCATAAGAGGAAATGTCTTCCATATTAGTAATCGCAATGTGGCAAAATGTGTAGTAAATGTAATTTTATAATTGCCAGATATCTTATTTCTTGTTTTGTTGAGTTTTTCTCATACCACTTCGTTGGAAATAACGCTATGTGCATAAGCTTCATTGCTACAGAATACCCTATACTTGTATAAAATCACTCAATTGCAAGAACTGTTAAATATCTGGTAGTGAGATATGTCTGGGTAATTCTTTAGTGTGATCTATTGATGTGTACAAATCACGGTATAGAATGATGTGTACATTAACAGCCCTAACTAAAATATTTATATTAAAAAACACTAGGATACTAATTTTATTATATATTTTTTATTATTTCCAAAATTTTGTAATCTTGAAATTATAGTAAATATCAGAATAATAAAATATGTATCTCTTGTATTGTTCACTTCTCTTAATACTGTGAATGTTTGAAACAAAACACATAAGTAACATCTCAGAGGGCCTTTTGAATTTAAATTTAAGTAAGTGAAGTGAAATAATCCACTTAAATTTAATAGATGTTTTTAATTTTATTGCATACTTTCAAAGTTAAGAAAATCTGATTTCAGATATCATTATCTTTTAGGACTGATATCTAAGAAATTGTGAATGTTTAAACTCCTGAATGTAGTGTTTGTAAATTAATGTTATTTTTCTTGAAAATACTACTCTTTCTTTACATAAATAAGTTACTTAAACATGCTACTTCCTATTCCTTTGTATGCAAATTGTGTTTAGATTTTGTCCATAGCAAAACTTGTTTGTACATTGGTATAAAATATTCGTAACGATACACACTGAAAGAATAATATTAAAAATAATAATAATGATGATAATAACGTAATAATAATAATCAAATCTTGAGTTTCTAAAGGTTTATTAGAAAGTTTCAACTGGAATTCGCATTACAAGTATTAAATTTAATAAATATGAACAGTTAGCTTAATGGAATGTATGGTTTGTGTGCCATTGTTAATCTCAACTTTTTCTTGGCTTTAAGTTTCTGTATATTCTCAAATACATATCCAACATTCCTTATGTATGCTCTTTGCTCATGTAATGTACAAATATAAAAAGGGAACATTTGATGTGTGTGTGTTACTGTGGATGTGAACTCAAGTTATATGGTTAAAACTGCTAATATTTAGTGTTGTAAGACTGTTATCTCAGTGCCAATTGTTAAGTGTAACAATGAAAGTTTGCCATGCGATATTGTGAGAAAATTTTTATCCAAGAAATTCAGTTTTGTGTCTACAATTTAATAAGACTCATTGGTAAAAGTACCTGCCTTTACTGAATCTGTAATTAACTTGGGAATGCTGGGATTTTCTGCAAAAAACTTCTCTAGAAATTATATTATCCTAATGTAAAAAGTGCAACTGTTTTTCTCCATTACATGCCAGTTTTCACAATTATATATTGCAATATATTGATCCTATTCATGAGTTACTTTTTTGATGCAACAAATACAAAGTTCAGTCGAAAGTGTTATAATTGGCAACAATAATTCCACGGTAGCACATAATATTTCTTTTGCTTTTGAAGTGATTCCTGTTGAGTATACTATTTTTCGGTTAGTGAGCAGTTATTATGTCTGAGTGGAAGCTATATTAAATGTGCTTCTTTTCAAGTAATATGCCTTTCAGAAAGTTTTAAATTAACCCTTGAGTATTTTGTCATATTTATGTAAATTTTGTAGTAAGAACTAGAAGGTATAATAAATATTGTTAAAAAGGTATACCATGCCTATTGGACTGGAAAGAATGGAAGCAAAGCGAGAATGTAATGCCAGGAACAAAAAATATACTGCATTTTAGAATTGTGAACTCAAAACATTATTCTGCTACCTACTAAAAATTAGGCATAACAAAGCAATGTGTGAAACTTCTAAACAAGGATTGTAACTATTACCATAAATATTTGAAAAAATTACTGGAATATGTGATGCTGAAATTAAAGCTGGGAATATTTACTAGAATACAGGTATGAGTTGGAAAAAGATACCATATTTGAAGACACAATGACAAATATTCCAGGTCAAGGACCTCCCATCTTGATCAGGTTTTTGTCCAGTTTCCCTGATCCATTAAGCAAATGCTGAGATGGTCCCTTGTTTTGCTTTAGGACATTATTGTAACTTCACTATGTGTACATTTCGTTGAGCCCTGCTTTGGCTTGCAGGGGTAGGAATAGAACTGGGGGAAGGGGGGTACTATTTTGTTAGCAATGCAAAAAAAATTAAGTTTGTTTACCGATGCAAATAAATTTTCTATATCTCAGGAACAAAAATGTTTAGTTTTCAAATGTTGCTAATCTCATGCTTTTTTAAATTTTATTGCTCAAACCTTATTTATGATTAATATTTTTGTCGATTTATTATATTTTATAACAAGAGTAGTAGAGTCAAAGGCGAAAGTGTTTTTATTATCTTTTAACATTGTGATAAAATGACATGTGATGGAGCAAAATCAATTTCATCTATCATGATCACCATGGTCAAATAAGGGTTCTTTACTTATTAAAATAAAACCTCAGCCAAAAAGTAAAAAATTACAGATCAATCAATGGACTCATTTCCCAGACTCAGATTCATGGCTCAATACTGGGAAAGGAATGCTGGTCCACTGAATGTCTAATTGCAATATCCTGTTCCATGTATAGAAAATCATATCAAAGGACACTAAAATGTATTGAATATCCAAATCTATTCTAATACTTGTGTTATGTTTATTCAATTTTGATTTTATGGAAGAATGAAAAGAATTCCTTATTTCATATTCTTAATTTCAAAATTAAAAGGAATTATACTGTTGAATGCACAATTACTTAATTTATAGAATGAATTTCAAGGTCCTGAGTGCTATTGCTACTTGTTCAATGTACTGCCTTGAATTTCTAATTGGGGAAAAAAAAAACGTCAAGAAAGATTGGTGGAACAGTGGACATGGAGTACAGAAACATTGGTCAATGTACTTTGTTTATATAGACACAAAAGCAAAACATGATTTCTGCCTTTCACAAACTCTGCAAGTCATCTTACAAACTGATTTTTAATGAACAAATTCTTCCATGTACACAGCACTTCCAGAACAGAAAATGTATGATTTTATTGTAAGATAAGCTATTACTACTAGACTGATTGCAAAGTATTTTTGATATCCACATGCATAATTGACAAGCATAAAGCCTACTTGAAACCTGCTTCAAATGTTTCAGCAAGTATTAAAATACTTTTTAACACTTATATTATAATGTCAATGTATTCAACCAAAGAATGAAAGTTAATTGCAAATAACAAAAATTTGCATTTTCACTCAAACAAATCATACATCAAGATGAAAGTGAAATTTAATGTTTGACAAGTAATCAAATGAAAATACTACCTTAATCGTATAATTATAGAATTTGGTGACCTTGTTAAAAATGGAACCTTGTCACTTACACTCTTTGTAAAGAAAGCCAAATAATAGGTTTTAGAAATGCTTCTTCCAGAATGTAGTGTTATTGGGAATTAAATTTCATGTTCAATCAGGCCCTTTCAGAATGGTTAATTGCCTGGAGATTAATTGAAATGTTTGTATAGCAATGTACTTTGCAGAAAATATGCACATATACATAAAAGTAGTTTTAACATGTATTAAACGTCTGCTAACATTAGTAATTGTAGTTGCTGTGTTCATGTTCTTAAAAAAAAAATAAGAGCACAAGTTAAGAACTGCGAGTTTTTTCTTTCATTTTGTATGAAATGTATGGATCATAAAGCACATTGTTTCTAAAAGAGATGTTTATTTACTTGATTCTGAGGAAACAAACCTTAAAAATTATATGAATTGTACTGTTCTTATTACAAAAGAAATTGTATTCCTCATATAATTCCAAATGTTTGTTTAGGAATGTTTATGCACTTAGAAATGAAACACTGAAGTCTGCAAAATGTCAATTTATGCATTAAATCTTGGATTTAATAAACCATATTTAACATATGATTTCCAATTTATTTTAAAGAATGAGTGGCTCCTTTTTGGTGCTTATTAGCTTATTCAACCTTTAAGAAGTTGTTGGAAACTGAATAGCACAGAGTTCTTGAATTGTAGAGAGGTTTAAATGAGAACATGTCTGCCCACATGGAGCAGTTACTTCCAATTCCAGGCATTTCTTAGCTCATAGTGAAGAGACCCTGAGAAAAGACAATTTTAGTGAGATATTTGACTAAATGTTTCACAATTTTCTAAAACATTTCTTTAAAATCTTGTGTCAATTTTTTTCTCCTTAACTCTATTTATTGGTATTCAGGTTTCACTAAAAAATTTCAGCTTTTAAAATTAATATTTATTTTACAAATTTTATTTTAAGTCACACGTATAATAGTAGGCCTTTATCTATATCTTATCTCCTATATATAAAAATGGATGTTGGTATTAGTCACGTGACTTTAGCACCTTCTGCAGTTTTTGAACGTTTGAAGTTATTGCAATGCAATTTTCACGAAAGTGCATGAGGGAATAGGGCTAATTGATACATGTACTACTCGCAACTTTTCTTGAACGATGGATTGAAGAAATGCGGGAGGAGTGGGGGGTATTAGTCACAAAGTCGGCCACCAGAGTATTTACTGTATTGCTAACCTCTGGAAAATCAAAGTCAACCTGCTACGTGTGCGGCCAGATCATCGTTCTGAGTAGGCAACAGCAGCAACACTAGATAGTTTTAGGTGCCTCCCTTGAAGGTCCACGACCTGTCTCAGCCATTTCTTGAGATAATGGTAATAAAGTTGAACAGAAGTTCTCGACTGTGAAACAACTAGCTTTGAATAGCTTCTGTTTCGCGCCAACAAAGTTTTAATGCTTGGAATATTGTCATCATTGCTAGCTACGAAACTTTTGCCTTCAACGGTTTATTGCTCAAGGGAGGGGGAAGCAAGGTCATCGTTCAAGAAAAGTTGCGCGAGTAGTACATACATACTTCGTGCTCAGCTTTCCTTGCCCGAGCGTGCGTTAGCAGGGGGAGCGCTGCGTGACCTTGTGTTACATTCAAAATATCCGTTAAACACGAGTCGCAAAAAATTACTAAAAGAATGCATATCAAACATATGACAATGTTTATCGTTGGATTCGTCTTTTTACGCGCATCATGAGAGACTAAAAAAATATGTATAGTTCCGTTTGAAAAATACAAAATCACCGCAATCCCTTAAAGTGATAAAATAGAAATGAATACAAGTATCAATTAGGCCCATTCCCTCATGCACCTCCGTGAAAACTGCATAGCTTTAACTTCAACCGTTCAAAAAGTGCAGGAGGTACTAAAGTTACGTGACTCATCCTGTAGATAAGAGCAGTTAACTCCAATACTGTATGACCGATCTCCATGAAAGTTGTCACATTACGTGTTTTTTTTCACCCAGAATGTTTATATGGTGTTAATTTTGTTGTAACACCACTAGATGGCGCTGTAGGAAAGGGAGGGGAATCATGTCAAAGGCAACCCGCGACACTCGGTAGCGTTTTTGAGTATATATCGTTAAATAACTCCTAAACGAAGCGTTCTAGAGCATTAAAAACTAAAATTTTGAGGCTAAAGGCCTCAAAGTGTCTTCAACGTTTTCTCTACGTTTCTTTGAGGTCAAAGACCGTTTTCCTTTGAGGCCAAAGATTACGTTTCTCACACCGTAATCTACAGGATGGGATCTTCTTGAACATATCATGAGACAATGTACAGACAGGCGCGGATCCACGGGGGGGGGATAAGGGAAATTTCCCCCCAAAAATTTGTCAGTCAATGTACATTTTAATTTGTCACAGGAATTTGAAACATAAATATTTTTACAACATACAGTAATTCACTAAATAATCATTTTAATATTTTGCTAGAATATTATATTATATTATATTATATAATAAATTATTTGTCATGTTTAGGATATATATTATATACTAGAGAAAAAGAGTGAGAGAAAATCCCCCCCCCTCAAATATACTTTCTGGATCCGCGCCTGGTACAGGCAATACAATTTGGGTTGGGGTGTACGCCATTGTTTTACTAATACGTTATAAGTTTAAAATAATCACACATAAACGTATAATAAGAGAATCATATGTATTTAGCTGACAGTTGAATAAACTTTTTTTCTTCTATTTAAAAAAAAATAAATTCTTCCGGCAGCTGACATTTGTGTTCTGCGCGCTGCCATTACTGACAAATCAGCTCTAAATAAGACCCCTTCACAACTCTAGTGGAAAATTAAAACATGCCTCCCGGACGCCGCTGTTTACAGTACGGAGAAACTCTTGTGAAGGAAAATGTACGTCGTCACCGTTTTTACTCAGTAAGATAATTATCGTTTTGTAGAATAATTTTATAATACATAGCACTTACGTCTGGCATGAATCTTTGAGAAATTTAGGGGGATGATGTCCCCTGGCCGCGCTGCATAGGGTAAGGGTAGTAATGGGGCTGCCATCTTCTATCCCAGCTTCTCTGCAGCTTATCTGCACCCCTGCAGAGAGGGCTGCTACTTCCGCTCCTCGAGCCACTGCAGTGGCGGATGGTGGGTTTAAAACTTGAGGAGGACCAGGCAAATTTAGGCACGGAATCGTATTGTGAAGTTAAAAGTCAATGACCTTTGTTTAACTAGTAAACCGTTATTGGTGACATTCCAAATAAGAGAATTAGATTTAATATTTCTCATCTTTTAGGATTACTTCTCCGCGAAAACGGCCCTTCCAATAAAGATTTTATTGTGTCCACAGAAATACTGGGCCTGCCACACAATCACCATCGCAACCACATACCACCCACTGTCTATGACCACAACACGCCTTCACAGGAGGAGGCCAGACGCGCGAGAGCCTCCGTACCAAACCAACTCCAAAGCAGGGCAAAACGAAACAACTTTTCTTATTGGTTAAGAGACGTCATGGCAACAGGGAGGCGCGCGTCAGCTTGGGCTGCATGAACAAGCGATGTTAATACCGGGTGATCAGTATAAAACGCAACCCACAGCAGGCAGAGCGAACTGCACTGGCAACCATGTTTGAGTGGGTCGGATAGCGGCCGGTGGTTTCAAGCAAGTAAACTGACGGGAAGTACGCTTAATCCCAAAGAGTATATCTCCTGGCTTAATCCCATCTCCCACTAACGCCACTCTGAGGAGGAGAGCAGGTGACCGCCGTGTCCACGAATTCAAAGAAAAAGGCACGCGCCTGCTTGTTTGGCGTCGAAAGAAAATTGGGTGACGATTGGTCACCCAATTTTGGGTGACGATTCCTTTGTAAATGGTTTAAAAGTGAAATAAACTTGCCATGTAAAATATACTTTGAGGTCACTTTAACAGTAAACTTTGCTTGTTTTAGTTTCATAACAAGATACATACGCTCCAGAACATATGCACCAGAAATGAATGTGTTTTATACTTTTCAGTTTTAAATAAATATTAACAAATAAATTCAAATACGCAGAACAAATGTTTGTCATTGTTATCATTATTATTATTATTATTATTATTATTATTATTATTGAATAAGGTTATTTTAAAATAATTAACTAATTAAAATATAATAAAAATTAATTTCTCAATTTATTCTGATACGTATCCGCCTTTACTGTTTCTTTGAAAAACAACAGACTAATTAATCTGCGTTGATAAATGGCACACCATACTCCAGTCCTTTTTAATGCAATGGATCAAACACACCTCCTGTCTCACGATAGTACTTCACTAACCGAAATATGATACTTTTGTTCGGAATAGACGCAGATGAAAATTTTTCTCCGAGAGCTGTACGGCACTCTTTGAAAGATTGTGTTCGGAAATGCTCCTCCAACACAAAACTGCGTTGCTCTACGCTGAGGCGCATCGTAAGTTAACTGTGAAAGAAGGAAGCAATGAATGAAGACGCGGGCTGTTTTGTTTTGAGCAAGTATGACCCACATCACAGGATGGGGGTGAGTGAAACGTAGGGGGTTGTGGTGAATGGTGTCGCTGAAATGCAGTCGAAGGAGCTGTCCCAGAAGCAGTGTTGCAAAACTTTCACTTTTCTCACAGTGCCTTGAACAGCAGG
Source organism: Teleogryllus occipitalis (assembly GCA_011170035.1). Lineage (NCBI taxonomy): Eukaryota > Metazoa > Arthropoda > Insecta > Orthoptera > Gryllidae > Teleogryllus > Teleogryllus occipitalis. The sequence continues at coordinate 45,918 of BLKR01014982.1, forward strand.
GTTGCGTTTTATACTGATCACCTGGTATATACATGGTAGTGCTACCTATGTGCAGTGGCGGCTGGTGCCCCCAACAAACTGGGGGTTGCAGCTGCATAGAATGACGGGAATATAACTTCCAAAATTCATAACACTAATAGATTGCAACCGCGCTGCGTTCTCTCGCTCTCTCTCTGCCTGCTCTATTTATAATTACTACGCTCACACGTTGGGCGCCCAATGCAACCGTGCTCGACCTCTCTCTACTGCGCCTATTCTATTTCCGTTTATTTATATTTACGCCCTCACATCGGGCGCCTAATGTAACAACTTCTCTATTTCTCCTACTTACTCAATATCCTCGTAAATCATGCTCTCACACGGCGAGCACTATAACCTAACTATTCATGTCTTTTTCTGTTTACTCGTCACGTGAACTATCTTTGCCCTGCCCTAGCTCTAACTTACAATTGGGTGCCACAATACCTTCGCTTATCGGTTGCCCGTACCTCTGCTAGCTCGAATCACTATTTATATCCTACCTGGTCGTGGTCCGCGCGCTCATTCCATACGGACTTGAGGTAAGGGTCCGTTTCGTTCGTGCCTGGGTCAAATTTTATACAACTACTAAATAATAACACATGGATCCAAGGCAATTATGAGCCATGTGGGATGCTCATACATTTAATGTCGGATTTCCTTTTCTTATATCCCAAACATAAATACAATATACCCCTCCGACTTGCGAAACATGACAAATACATCAACAATACAGAAAAAAATACAAACATGCACACTGAAAATATAATACAAAAATCTCATACACACACCAGAATGCGCATTCTGTCGTGACCTTTTGATAATCCTATCCATAACCTAGTATCAGGACTTGGTCTTCGACAGAGTTTTTCCTTCTTTTTTTTCGGACTTGCGCGTGAACAAACAAAAAATACAGTAATTGCACAAATCGTGCCACTTCCCTTTTTGCAGCGATGTCACTTCCTGTCAGCGCCCGTCGTTGCTAGTTGTAATGTGCATTTTCCATGCACGCAATCCCCGTTCAGCTGCCATCAGATCCCAGATGCACTCGTCCATTTAAAATTACCAAATGTATTCACAATTATTGTTCCTTGCAACTAATCGCGTCTTCCCTAAATGTTCTTTCGATTTCTCGCGACGTATTTAAATTTTACGACGCTCATGTTCCCTGCGCCTAACTTGCGTGAATAATGTCCATGCGGATTTTCCCGTGAATTTCTAAACAAATTGAATTAAATTTTAGTTCCACTTCATCTAAACAATCGATTTTACATAACCGAATATAAATTAAGAACTTTTGCACAATACTTCCACGAAATTTCTCCAAAAATTTAACATAGCATCAAACGCGTGCGATCATCATGCTCGACCTGGTTCTGTCTGTAACACATTTTACATTGTTGGTCCACAAAATCCAAGTGACTGTCTTCTTGCAAACACATGCCCATCACCATAAGGAATGTTCGAAAACGTTTACATTTTCACTGTTTTCGGGTGTCTTGCGTCTTGCTATCTGCTTCATAATTTTATTAACTTTTATTTTGTACTTGTCACGTTACCGAATTCCCTTTTCCTGTTTTCCTTTTTCCAAAAACCTTTATTTTTCGTCTTCTCAGCTCGTGATGACGTCATTTACATCTTTGGTTGCTCTTTCAATTCTTTCTTAATCCTCTATGCTATGAAACTGAATAATAATTTATTCTGAGCCCCACCTAAATTCCCCCGCGCCGTGACTAATTTTGCCCTGATCTAAATATTTTTCTCTATAATTTCCGAAAGTTTGGCCAAAATCCACCCAGGCATTCACTGGATATTCAATAAAACCCGTCTTGTTGTATACTTCCAGAAGTACAACAATGGGTGCCATATTCTCAATCTTCGCCGTGTTATACATGCAATATACACAATTTATGATATTTACGCAACCCGTGGCTCAAATAATGTGATTCTTGTTTTAAAATGTTCCTAAATTTGAGTTCTATTCACTGTTCATAACGCCTATTTCCGCCCTTTATGTTTTCTATTACTTTCCTAATAATTATTATTACGCGGCGCTGTTGTCTATTGTTTATTTCATTCTTAGTTCCTCTTTGCTTACATAAAAGTTCCGTGTTCCATGCATTCTTGCGGGCTAGTCTCACAAATCATTACAATATACCGTAATAAAACGTAAGTGATCATGTAAATGAATTAAAACTATGTTAATATTTACGTCTGTTATGTTGTTTATTTAATTGTAATGATCATATGTAAACTCTGATGGATCTGGAACTAATGTTTAAAAACGACTTGTCATACTAGTTGGCCGGATGATTTTCGCCACTTGACCAGTTTTTATACCATTGACATTTAAAAAAAATTAAAATGTTGTTTGTTTTTGATGTGGTTTCAACAAACCAGGACAATATAATTTTGAAAAATACCCCAAATAGGGTCGAAACATTAAAAAAGAAATAAATTGCAAAAAATATATTATAGTCTGTTTTATTAAGGTCAGAAAACCATTACAATTAAATAAAACTATATTACTCTCTCTTTTTCCTGCTAGTGACCAGGATAACCTCAGTCTTGTGCTCAGCTAACTGCAGCCCTGAGGACTTCAAACACCGACTAACAATAGCGATCGCTTCGTTGCAAATGTACACAATTTCCTCAATGTATTTCGCAACGGCGACGATAGCAATGTCATCCGCGAAACCAGTAATACTGGTACCTTCTGGGAGGGGAAGCCGAAGGACCTCATCAAGCACATATTCCATAATGGTGGACCCAATACTGACCCTTGCGGGACACCAGCGGTGACATTGTGTACCTTCGGCCCATTATTTGCATTGTAAATCAGGGCTCTATTACTCAGATACTCGGCCAACATCTTCCTCAAGTACTTTGGCACCTTAAGTTTGCGGAGAGCTTGGTGAATATTACTCCTCCTGGCCGAGTTGAATGCATTCTTAATATCCAACGTAACGACAGCACAGTACTGTTTCGGGCCTCCCAAAACATCTACCATCTACTTCCGTCATCTACCATCTACTCCTACCATACTCCCATCTACTTCCTCCAATTGTTTGTCGGGCTGTGTTAATGACAAGCTGGACTGCGTCAACAGTCGAGCGGGCTCTGCGGAAACCATACTGATTTTCCGAAAGGCCTCCTCCCTCCTCTACAGCTTTCTCCAGTATGGTACTAATAATTCTCTCCAGAACATTGCCAGCTGTGTCAAGCATACACAGTGGCCGGTATGACGATGGATCTTCGGGAGATTTATTCCCCAGGAGGAAAACCAGACGCGGTTTTTTCATCTTTCTGGATACACCCCTTCTCTCAAGCAAGAATAATAGAGATCCACAAAGATGTCGGCGTGAGCGAGTATCGCAGTCTTGAGGGCAATATTGGGAATGTTATCGGGTCCGGGAGCCTTTGTGTTACCGATTCTGCTGATTGCGTGCAGAATTTCTTCTTGCGTGACTGGAGGAATTATTTCTAGCTCAGATAACGTTATATTAATTGGTTCACCGGGGGGGTTCGGGAACAAGGGCTGTGACAATTCTGAATAGCATATTGGGGCAAGTTGGAGAACGTAGGTGCCACTGTCTTAACCTACTCATAACCGTCTTGTACGGCCTAGCCCATGGATCCTTTTCCACCTCTTCACACAGACTTTTGGCGCATAAGCGTTTGCTCTTGCGGATTTCTATCTTCAACTGGCTTCGAGCGAGTTTGTATTGCTCTTGCAATTGAAGAAAGTTGTCTCTGCCACGAGCTCTCTGGTACTGTCTTCTGGCTCGAAGGCATTTCCGACGTAATTGGGCGATTTCCTCATTCCACCAGTAAACTGGTGAACGTCGAGTGATTGCGCCCCGTCTAGACATAGCCGCATCACAGGCTTTGGTTACCCATTTCATAACCTGCCAAGCTTTGTCATCTGCGGTACCTGTTGGTACTATCGTCTCAAAACATAGTTGGAAAACTTCTTCGTCAAACGTTTTTGCTTTCCACCCAGCTGGCTGATATTTCGGTGCAAAATTATCCCTCCGCTGATTTTTCACCTCGTACAAAAGTGACTGGTGGTCACTGTGGGTATAGTGTTCACTAACTCTCCAGGACACTCCCATTCTCAATAGACTATGTGACATAAATGTCAGATCCACAACAGATCCTAGGCCCCCTCCGCGGAAGGTATGTATGTCTCCTGTGTTGGCGAGCTCTACATTCAGAAGGGAGAGGGATGCCAGAACCGCTCGACCTCGCTCATTAGTGGACGAACTACCCCACTCAACCGCCCAGGTGTTGAAGTCTCCAGCTATCACCAAGGAGCTTCGTCCTCTTGCGTCGTACACTAAGCGGTCGAGGAAGTGCTCAAACTCGTCAATTGTCGCATTTGGTGAGGCATAACAGCTATAGATGTAAACGGAGTTGATTTTTACCCAGATAAATCCAGCTCCGGGTCTCGTCATTACTTGCTGGAATGTGTGTGTGTGTGTGTGTGGTGTGGTGTGGTGTGGTGTGGTGTGGTGTGGTGGTGGTGTGTGTATGGACGTGATCATTAAAAAGGGTTGATGACTTTAAATGATGTTTTTAAGATTAATAAGGTCATGATCCCACCATTACGTTTTGACGACGACCAGCTTATCATAGGAAAATCTGAACATGGATCTCAAACAGCAGTTCACAAGCTAAGTCAGATTGCTAATGAATATGGAAAGAAAATCTCACCAAATAAAACAAAAGATATGGCATTCAAAGGACTTGAGCCTTTAAGAGCAAAAATAGTTATATATGGCCAAATAATTGAACAAATTAATGAATTTAAATATCTTGGATATCATTTTAATTATATAGAAACCAAGAGATACGGAAAGAAAGCTGAACAATTTCACATACTTCTGTGGAAAGTTACAACGAACTCTAAAGCATAATGTGCAAAAAGAAACCCAATAGAATTTACAAAGTTTGCCTTGCCATTTCTGCTTTACGGAGGCGAAAGCTGGATATTAACATCAGCTGCGGAGAATTGAATCTGCAGAAATGAGATTTCTTCGTTTTGTGACAGGACACTCACTATTAGAGCACAAAAGAAATGCATATATCAGAGAATTGAATATTGAGTCGGTTATAGATATAATAACGAAATATCGAGAAAACTGGAAAGGTCATGTCTTGAGTATGTCAGAACACAGGATAAGTAAAATTATTTTTCAATATGCACCTAAAGGAAAAAGAAGTGTTGGACGTCCCTTGAAGTGATGGCATGAACAATTGCGAGACGGAACAGATCAAGAGGTCCAATCCTTGCTGTCGATGATGATGATTTAACATTTACGATAGAGCAATCCCTCCTCTGTGAGATAATCTTAACTACAAAATTGTATTCTAATATAGAAGATATACAGGAATGAAACGGTAAATTGTAGAATAGCTTGCAAATGTACAAATTTTCTTCACTAAGCCGCCTGATAATACACTGAAAGAATGTACTCCGCAGTACAACTCTTTTGGAAGCGTAAAAATTAGGTTCTCTAACACCATTTCCTGAGCCGAGTAGTGGCCGTAGCCCGAAAGAATATCAGATAAGAGATGCAAACATACATTTTTTGTATTTTACTTTCTCGTATATGTACGTAAATTTGAAGTAAGATACTTAGTATAGAGAAAGTTATATAATTCTTCAAGATTTCAATGGAAATATGTTTTGGGGTCCCTCAAAAGTGTATTTTTTTCTCTCTCTCTTTCTCAAAACGTCCGTCCGTGAACAGCATCCTCTCCATCCATTTGTGAACGACAGTAATACAATACTAGTGGAACTTTCCCAAAATGAATATTCCTCGGTCAATCTGAACTGACTCAAAGCCCTGCATTTTGAAATTCTTTAAATTTTTAGGTACTTTTCTTACATGACATTTTCAAACATTTCTCAAAAATGCCATTAATTTATTTTCTCTACATTTCATGAAAGAATATAATGAAATATACTTCTGCTTACGCAGTAGGCCTAGAGATAATGTATTGGAATTCTGCGACAGAATGGCGATATTTCGGCAGAAAAACTGGCCCTGATAATGAAAAAGTGGACAAATCGTGCGCCGGAAAATAACGAATTTTCGACAGAAAAAATCTTATTGCTAGGTCCCGGTAACGAAAAAATGGACACATCTAGTTGCTAAATATAGAAAAAAAATCCTATAACATGTGGTGTAGCCAGAACTCATATTTTGTGCGTCAAGAACTCCTTGATACCGAAAAGTCGACTGACAGAAAAGCGTCTGTCTGCACAAAGCGTTCAGCTAATTTTCTCCAAAATTGATATTCCCCAATCGTTCTGGCTGATGTCGCGGGCCCTGGAATTTGAAACCGATATTTTAATTTTGGTGGGAACTTCTCCGACATTTTCAAAATTTTAAAAAAGGCTCCAAATTTGTTTATTAAATTTTGTTGGATGTGCGAAGGACGTTTAAGAGCATGGTGTAGGTCTCATTTTCGTTGAAATCCTTGATTTTTTGAAAATTAAAAAATTCAATTTTTTTTGCGTCTTGCTGCTACTATAATATTGAAGATAGAGATGTTTTCCTAAAAAAATATGTTCCTAAGAGATCTTGAAATAAGGTCATGTTCAACTTATGAGTAGTTTTCGCGCAATTTTGCGCCAAATACAGGCAATTTAAAAAATGTTTTTCTAAAGAACTGTCCCAAAATTTGTCTTTAAATTTTCTCAACATATGTAATAAGACACGGTAGAAAATGGTGGTAGTCTAATTTTCGGGTATCACTCGGTTTTTCGAAAATTGCAACAAAAAAAATTAAAACTACAAAATTGAAGATAGAGATGTTTGCCACTGACAAAGTGTTTAAAAAAAACAGTTCAAATGGTCATGTACATTTGTTTGAAAGAACTAGTAGTTTTCGCGAAATTTCAGCTGGAAATTAACGAAATATATGCAGGTATCCCACCAACTACGAGCCACAAGAAAAATTATCGAACAGAAATGGATTCAAAGGATAAGAAAAATAATTATTTTAATCATAATTAACTGTTTCCATCATAAAAATGACAATATTAATTCTATTTTTACTTTTTTCTCTATTCTACAATTTGTATTTTCAATGTATTATCAAATAGGTTTGCAAAACTTGCATCAAATTAGCGCAACAATGTCGCAATGGCAATTCGAGAAGCTCTTTGTTGTTGAACGTCAAGATTGAGGCGATGATTAACATTTTAGAAATTATTCGAAATCTATTAGATAATATCCATATTATTGTTCCTGTTTCGAGGTATAAAACATATTTTCACAGTACAGTCATTTATCTATGCTTATTTCAGCATGTTACCAGAAATACATTCCATATTATAGACTTTCAAAATTTCAACGAGTATAAAGTAATATAGTAGAACGTAGATGATCCGTTTTTTTAAATTTTTTTTAAGCATGTTCGCTTTTGGGGTAAACATTTTGTGAGTTGAACATTAATCAAGGGTTTCCAAAACTTAAGGATTTATTTTATATTTCCACATAATAAACACGTTGATTTTTCTCGGCTTCAGAACGTTGAAGGGTTCATTTTACTATTTTAAATGTTTATTATATTAGATGAGTGTGGCCACAGACAGTGGTTTATAAAAATGTTTTGAGTATAAACACTGAGTCACATAATTATAGGCTTTTCTGTTTTATTTTCCTACGCTTCGAAGCGGTGTCAATATATAATAAGGCGGTAATAAATTAACTAACCATTAAAAATCGTAGAACATTAGTAATTTAATGAGTTTATTAATATTAGAGTTATTTATCAACTGAATACAATGTACTATGACTAACCCACATACAAGTTGAAATCTGAATGCAGATGGAAATAAGCGTTTTTGCAAAGACTTGATATTCTTCGCAAAGCAAAGCAATGCACACATTTTATGCTAAAAGAATTGCACGTAGTATTGACCATGCTGCGCTCGCAACAGTGCGTTGCTCGCTTCTGTATAATTTGCTGCGAATACGATAACAGTCAAATTTATTCCTTTTTGTTTCATTTGTCAAAATAAGAAGCGATTGCTGCTCCTGACTATCAAAATTAATGCAGATATGAATCACAAGCGCTTTGTTTGGATTGAATGTTTACTAGTAATAGCAGAGGTATTAGTAGCGCGAAAATGCAATATTTTAATACTGCGTAGATGTTTCCAATAATGTGAGAAGGTATGTGCTGGTGTAGCAGTAGTTTACTTTCTGGCTACCGCTTACGCAGTAGAGTTATATAATGTTGCACAAAAAACAGTGAATTTTCGGCAGAAAAACTCTTTATTACAGGGCCCAGGTAACGAAACAGTGCATTAGACAAGTTGCTAAATTTAGAAAAAAAATCTAACACATGGTGTTGCCAGAATCCATGTTTTGTGGGTCCTTGATACAGAAAAATCGATTGACGGCAAAACATGTCTGTGACCAGCGCTAGCCGCTAAACCGCTCAGCAAATTTTTCCAAAATTGAGTGGCGGATGTACACATGGGGCGCCCCTGGGCAAACTACACTCCATTCTGCCCTTTTCTCCATTCTTTAATTTTTTAATATATACAATAACGTTCCAATAATTTCTAAAGCATTTATTCAATTCATAAAAACACAACGTTTTAATAATAAAATGAATAACATTATACAAAATTAACTAAAATCTCTCGCGTCTTGCTGATTGGACACCGAATTGTCGATCACAGTATATTGATTTTAAAATTTCGCATTATATTGCCAACAACGCAAGTACCTTTTATCTATCTTCGGTCATTTTTTATGAGGTAGTTTTTCACACATTTCAACCATGAATAAGACCTTTCAGCGCTGCAATTACGTATTGGTGTGCCGACAATCATTCGGTATGCAATTAACATTGGAATACACCATGTACAAGTCATTTTCACGAAGAAACTTCAATTCCATTGGAGACAAATTTTTATTATTTTTCTAACTGCATTGTGCACGGAAATGTAACATTTCATTTTCCAACGTGCCTTCTAAATCCGTGTCACAGAAACGTCGCAAAAAGTTGGATTTTTCTTGTACATTGCTTACATTCAAATTTCAAAGTTCCGAAATTATGAAGAACTTTCCATAGATTTTCTTATAAGGTTCGTTTCTTTGACCTCTCAAACTAATTATCTAAAATGACATAGGACGTATTGACTTTGAAGTGATCGCAGGTTGTTTGTTAAATATTAATTAAAAGTTACATTTTTTTTATCAATTGAGCTAATACGAAGTCATGTAAACCACATATTTTTGGGTAAACAAAAATTCAGATGATTTCTTTGATTATTAACCGAGACTACGAATTGAAGCAAAAATAGCTATAAAAATGTACACGATACTATGTTTACAATAGTAAACATAGTATTATTTGCTTCAATTGCGGTAATTTAATAAAAGTGTTCATATAACAAACTAGTGGTGCTACAGAATTACACATACTAGTTACTCGCATACTAGTTACTTTTCTAATTTGCTTGGTTTGGGCTAGATTTTTGGACTTGCCACTCTTGCTAGCAGTCATTTATCGCCGCCCAAAGTGCATTTTTTTTTATTTTCTCAAATTTTTGATTTCTTAATAGTAACCAAAATATTACGTAAGAATATTATAGAAGAATAAAACTACAAGGAAATTTTCGTTGAAAATTTTGAAGCCGTTTTTAACAAAATGACATTTAAGCGTTACTGTAAATGTGAAATTTGCAGTTCTTTTTCATAAATCTTTTGTTTTCGAAAAACGTCATTAGAAGTAATTTGACACAGTCACTCACAAATGAAATAATGTATACAAATTGCTGGAAATGTGCACATTAACGGCGTGAGAGGTACTACAAAAAAATTACATTTGTGTAATTAAAAAAACAACAACAAAAGAATGCAGCCAAATGAATTTTATATCTTAAACAGTGCAATTAACACTATCCGTACAAAAAAATTGAAGAAAACATTTGGAGCCATTTTAAGAAAATGGGTTTGAGCGGAAATGCGGAATTATGAGCTCATTTTCACAGAAAACTTTAGTTTTCGAGAAACATTATGAGACATCATTTAAAGCGCATATACTCATAATGCAATAATTTGAACAAATCGCCGCTAATGTAAATATAAACGACGTGAGAGATAAGTGAAATAATTACATTTTTGTGTTAAAAAAGCACAAGAATAGAGTACAATGGTGTTTATATCATCCTATACAGTATATTTAGCACTACCTCTCCCAAAATTTTGAAGAAAAAATTAGGAAGTTTTTGATAAAATCTTGTTTTTGTTATTTTTTTATTATTGCGTATATTGCGTGAAAACGACTAAAATTATTAAAAAATGTGCAGGACCTTAATGAAAGAACTAAATATGGAGAGAAAATTTTACATGAAGGAAAAAGACGCTGAAAACATTTTAAACATTTGCAATTTTCGAAAATTCAGTGTGTTGTTTTTAAGAAAAAAATGGTTTAAAGAAAATAAAAATTGCCTCTGACACAAAATTTCTCAAAAACTACTCATATTTTCGAAAAATTGAACATGACATTATTTGAAGATGTTTTTGATGAGCACATTTCATTAAGAAAAACGTTTTCATCTTCATAAAGTTGTAGGAAGATGCCTAAAACTGAAGTTTTGCAATTTTTAAAAAATTAGAATATTCAACGAACGAGCGAACAACAGACCTGCACCATTTTCGTAAGCATCCTTCACGCTATCCAAGGTCAAAATTTAATCAAAACTTTTGGTGCGAAAAAATTGTTTAAACAGGATTAAAAATTGCCTATTTCACGCAAAATTAGGCGAAAAGTACTTTGAAGAGCCGAGTGATAGGGCGACAGACTCTGAATTGGAAATTACAGACTTTGAGGTGCTAAGTGGCCAACGCCAATCAAAAATTGACTGTGAAATTTGTGTACTACCTACTTTTTTCCTTTTCATCTTAAAAAAAATACAATTTTTGTTATTATGAAATATAATCATCACTAATTGATTTCAAGGATTGTGTTTCTTATCCTTGGTATCAATTGAATGGATCTCATCATATTCAATTTGAAACAATTTTTTAATATTATCTTTTTATATATTTGACAATTTTAATATTCTATTTTACTAGTATATGAGTATTTACTAAGTTGACGACTAGTTCAATGGAGTGCTTTAATATAGTGTAAATAACACTTATTGAAGAACTGCTGTTCAAATAGTCTTTATTGATGATAAGAAATGGCCCAAATTTAAGGTGGAGCAGTATGGAAACAGTGGTCCAAAAGAAACTCTTTTGGCCTCATTAAATGCACAATTTATTTCTCTATAATTTTTATACGAACCACTTTATTGAGGGATGTATTCAGATGATATTACCAAAAAGCTAAAGTTAAAACAAAAAGTTTTCAGTGTTAAAATTTGTCCAACTTTGATGAGCACTATGTGGTCAAAAAAATATGCATTTGGTCTCATTCAATGCAGAATTTAACGCCTTACAACTTTTAATAGAACTATGGTTTCGATATTGTGAGCCCTTTATGAGATATAACCATAAAACCACAAAAATACCCCTTTTGGAGGTACATTTTTATCCCCACCACTTAAGTACAACTCTGCCAATGAGGAAAACCTAGGATTGGGTCATAAATGAAGCCACTAAAACAATAAAACCTTTTGAAACAATTATTTCCGATTTGTCTACTTTTTTAGTTTTATTCTATTGGACTATAGAGATTTTTGTGAAATGAAAACTGTCTTATAAAATCAATTTTTTAAAGAGGTCATGTACACTTTAAAAAAAAAAAAAAAAGTAGTTTACTGTAATTTTTGAAAATCTTCAAAATTTTCAAATTCAAACTTTCGACACTTCATTTGCTAGTCTTTAACAAGCTATCAGATTGTAATACATAGGCAATGCTGCACTGTGTCAGAAATTTGAAATTCTGAGAATTCTTTCTCATTGTTGGGAAATGTTAATGGCTGGATGAAATGCAGTTTTAATTGTCAAATTTGTGATGATACTAGCTTTAAGGGAATTAGTTTTCAAACATAATGATCTATCATTTGTAATAAGTTTTACAAGTGATAACCGAGTGTTAATATGGACTGAAATTGCGAAATTATAATATTATGTAACCGTTATTGAAGGGTAGGTCCTTGACACCAAAAAATTGGTAGACGAAAATTGTCTGTTGTCAATACTAGCACCTGAACCTTTGAGACAATTTTTTCCAAGATTGATATTCCCCTATGAATTGAAAAGAACTCAAGGTCTGCGAGTTTGGAATGGATGTTTTTACTTTTGGGGCTGCTTTACATGAAGTCTCAACATTTGCAAACTCTTTCAAAAACGACTCCAATTTTTTAAATTAAACTTTGTTGTCACGTAGCGTAAAGAACTCTTCAGAAAATGGAGTATGTCTCACTTTTGCTAAAATCCCTAATTTTCTGAAAATTACAAAAGTTAAAAATTACAAATTAGTAATAAAAAAAAACAAAGTATAAAATTACAAAAATTTTATACTTATACACGAACTTATAAGCTACAACTTTTTTGTTTCAATTTTCTTTAACTGACAGCAGATTATAAAATCCTTCATGGGCACCAGCTGTTAAGAGTGGGTTTTTGTTCCTGCTTTTATAATCAAATGGTATTACAAAAAGGTTTTTACTGTCTGCTGTCCAATAAGAGCAATCAAATGAAATTATAGCTGAAATTGGCGGAGGAGTAAATGTATAAGAAATGGAATTTATGTTGACAACGTAATCTCATTATCATTCGGGAAAAAGAAAAGAAAAGACAGAAAAAAAAGGAAAAGAAGAAGAACAAGAACCACAGAAGGAAGGGAAATAAAAACAAGGAGATGAAAACTGATTTCATAAAATATATATTTATTACGAACAGTTAGTGATGAAATTATGTACAAATATTTAAAAAATACTGAGAAACCCTACTTCTTTTGAAGAAGAGAATAGAAAGCAAGTTTAAGGAACACTGGAGATAATACTTGCACTATTGGAATGATTCACTTCTCCTTTAAGAACTTTTTTCTGCAGTTTCTGAAAAAGAAATGTATTTCAATTATGTACTATTCATTCTTTTTTAAAGAGACATTTAAAAACTTCACACAATCTCTAAAAGATGAGATTAAAGAACTGTAGAATGTTGTATGTCATAAAATCTAAATTTATTAAAAAAACAGTTTATTTCTGACAGAAACTAAACTGAAAAATTTTACTTTGACTTTTCTATTCGATATACTAGATAAGAGTCAATTTCAAATGCTATGTGTGAGCTAAACTTCTAGAGAAAAGGGCTCAGAAGAACGAGAAGAAAATTAATACTTCTGATACAATAAATAGGAATTATTCCTCACTTAGTTAACTTAATAAGGAAGAATTCACCTGTTAAATTTAAAATGAAAATGAATTATACATTGCACAAATATAGCAGAAATAGAAGATTCAAAAACATTTAATTAAAAGGCAAGCTTGATACTTTGTGGTAGTTTCACATTAAATAATATCTACATCTCTTTGTTTCTCATATAGACTATACAATATATTTGTTCTCTGTCCATCATTCTGTACACAATAAAGAGAGAATAAATAAATACTTAATAAATATGTACTTAATTCCTGAAATGACAAATGTTGCAAAAATTGCAGCAGTTTCCATGAAAACACGAAACATAAATATGTACACTTACTTTGGTAAACAATTCAGCCATAAGGCGGTTTGTCTTAAAATCTTCTTTTTTCTTTTTTTCCACAAATTTATTCTGTACTTCCCTGGTTTTATGATACTTCCTTCGTGATTGTTCACGCATTAGTCGAGATGTGAGTTTAGGTTTACCTACAATAAAATGAATATTATTTCGTATCAGAGAACAGCAATCTCAAGGAAGTTTAAATTGATGAATTAGCTAGAAGAAATGTGCTTAATATACTGTTTTTTTCTATAAAATTTTCCCTAAAGGAATGTTGCATCATGTCTCCAAACTGTCAAAACTAGTGTTGCTTCTCCCAAAATACAACATTTGAGGAGAAATTTTGTGTCATGCCCATCTTCTAAACTCAAGAGTGAATACTACAAGATTGTGTCATGTTGTGTACTTCAATTTTCTCACCTCTTTCTTTCTTTTTCATCTCGTGGAAGAAAATGACATTCATTTAACATGAAGCAAATTAAAGTGAAACAAACTACGAGGGTGAACACAGACCAAATCGAAGAAAAAAAAAATTGTTTATATTATTTGAAAGCATGATTCATGTAGATACTAAATTCTGGCAACACAATTTATAATAATTAATTCATAATTTTTATAATTTTTTCCCCAAATAATCAAAGAAAAGCAATAAAATACTATTTTATGATCATGTTCATCAAGAAGATGAACAAGCTTAAGAAATTCATAAAACAGTAACAATCCTTGTCATTTGGGGATATAGAGGAGGAATATCTTCATAGGAGATAGTAAGCTTAAAATAACAAAATAAACAATGTGAAAGAATTAATTTATTTTTCTTTACCAATAATGAATTATGTTTGGCCGTGAAAATTTTTAATGAAGTAATACTAATTTTCCCTAGTGCTTGGAAAAAAAATGATAGACAAGTATTATAGAACCTCATTATTAGAGCCAAAGTGTGTTGCCAAGAGTGGTTTATGTGTAATATATAAATGTCTTTTTCTTCCCCGCACACAAGACAGAATAAATAATACTGATTCCAGAAGAATTTTTCTCCCATGAATAAGAGTAGGAGATCAAAATGACAATTTCCCCATTCTGTGAACCAGGTAACTGATTGGTTTTATTCTCTTGCTAAAGACTGTATGCGACAGGATTCCCATCAATGGGAATACCGCTCTAAAAATAAATAACCTAGCTTATCTGTGAGAGGTAAAAATCATCTGCCACTTTCTCAGTGTACTGTGCTGTGGAGCACCAAGGCATGCGGTCTCAGTCCACCAGGGACAGTGTGAGTAGTGAAGAATTTGACAAGGGTAAGATGCTTAACATCTAATTAATTGCATTGTGAACTTTGAACCAAGATTATTACCATCATGACAATGTTGGTGTTGATAATCTGATGAACATTGTTTCATTAGCATGGATGACTGCACCTCAAATTAGAGATACATTTTTTGAGAATTTCACAAGTGTGCAATTTGTGACGGTTCTAAAAAGTTGATGTCAATATCAAAGAAATATCACATCGAACATCAAGTTGAAAACAGTAAAAATAAAAGACAGCTATTTGAAGACAAGCTATATACAAAATTATATTGCCATTTCCTATTCATATGTTCAATGAAGATTACGTCCCCAGATGCCTTGTGTAAAGGTGTTTTACTGTTTTATGATGTTGTATACACAATTTTTAATGCAAAAATTATCTATAATATGGTATACAAAATTTTTAATGAAAGAAACGACAGGTCTTTACTGCCATAAGTCAGCTAGAGAATTTGGATACATAGATATTTTCTTGATAATATAAAACTGCTGTGTCTTAGTTGCACCTTTCTTTCAGCTAATCCTTCAATTATGTACACAATACACATTTTCTTCAAGATGCATACTAGGTACAGATGCACATGAGAAGACTATTCTTTCATTTGAATATATATCTTTAGGTTTTTCATTTTGTGCTTGGTCTGTCATGGCCAGAAGTTCCAATCTCTTCTGTTTCCTCAAGTCTCTGAGAAGAGCCAAGTCAGCCAAACACTGACTTCTCTTGTCAGCATGTTGAATGTAATCTGGTCGGTTTGCTCGAAGATAATCCTAAAAACATTTTAAAAATATGTACAATCAGCCTCAATCTTCACTAGAATCTTCAACTTACGTATTTTGTAAAGAAGGTCAACATATTCATTATAGTTACATAAAAATATTGGGAATTTCTAACAGTGTTAAAATTTTCAAGTCTTGATGAAACTAAGAAAGGATGTAAATAAGCCATAGTAGGGAACAGATTTTCATGTAAATACATATTTTTAAGGAACATGATACCTGCATTCAATATTTTTTGTAGAATTTGCAACACATTCTCAGTGAATTCAGCTCTGAAAAGGTCCACTATGTTGGATGAAACTTTAGCTTAACATGAGAAAATAAAATGTTTTGAAAGCTGAGAACTTATTATTAGATCTGCACGATCATTTTCAACAAAATATATTTAGTGAAATGTGAAATCACAGAGAAAAAAATTCTTAAATCTAAATAACAATTTATTACTATCTGTAAACGCATTAAGCTTTCGAGTTACCTGTAATACTAATTGCATTGTGTAATTCAATGTTACATCACAATCTAATCTAAAACATATTATTCAGGAGAGCATACGTGTAGCATTATCACCGATTCCAATTTAATTTTGAAATCCACTAATGCTTCTCAATCTGATATCTTTTATTTCACGAGATATGATAGTATAACTCGGTAGCAATTATTCAGTGTATTTCATATCTCATAAAATAATGTGTTTAGCGTGAAAGATTTTGTTAGTATTGTGATGGCAAAAATGTTAGGTCAAGGCCCAAACTGGGCTGTAGTTCCATTGGAAAAGAAAAAATATTTTATTCAATAGAAGAGCAGCTGTTGTTAGCTCTAATATTTAGGTAATTTTTAAAAATAACTATACTATTTTTAAATTAAACAAAAAGGTTTAATTAAAAAAACTCTTTGCTTCACATGATTTAAAAAATATGAAAGATTTTTATAAGGATTATAAGCTTTATTCTAAACGGATTTCATTAAAGAAACCCAAGTGTGCTTTTCTTTTCTTTTTTTGGGGAGGAGAATATTTAACCAACTCTGATAGAATATGTTATGTTACCTACCTGCAATGTGATTTTTTGTGTTGACTTTCCTTCTTCCTTTTCAGATGAGCTACATTTCTCTTGATTAGGCTGGCCAGTCTTTAGAGGACACTGATTCTCTTTGGAAGTACTCAAATTAGAAGCCTTTCTTTTCATTTCATTTTCTAATCTATTTTCATTGACAGGCACAAGTAACTTGATTTCAGGTAACATGTCATTATTCTGTGTTCTTATGTTCTCCTTGCAGGTAGGTTCAAATGTTAGGAGATATGCAAGGGGCTCTTTGTTAGAAGTTTGCACCGATGCGTCACAGATTGTGTGCTGCTTCCCTTTTTCATCTACTAATGAACTTTTGGGTTCCATTCTCTTCTTTGTTTTTTCCTGGACATGCATCCTTTCATTTGGCCCAAAAGGCTTCTCACGGAGCCCACAACAGGGGCAGAACTTATCCCTAGCTTTCAAAGAGGAGTCTTTGGAAACTTCATGACTCCAGATGGGCCTTATTAATGGAATGTCATTTAAAGATGGTGTGGTCTGTACAGTTTTATTTACAACAGTTTCAGTGGCAATATCTCGTTTCTGAGGTGGAAATTTTCCGTCTTGAGGCAGAAATTTTCCATCTGGAGTACGAGATACAGTTGAACTACCCGTATGTCTCAAAGATGAATAACTGGTATCCGTCACCAGATGATCACTCTCTAAACTCATGGACTCACATCTACAATACGTCTGAGCACGCTCATCTTTCTTCATTAATCCTTCAAGAGCCTTTCTGCAGTCGCAACAACATTTCACAGCACTTTCATAACTCCTCCTCGCACTTTCAGAAATTCTTGCAACAGCTGGAAACTTGTGGTAGGTTTTCTCCTGACTTTCTAAGACCCCGGGAGATGTTTGAACATACACATTCAATTGTCCATCATCGCTGTTAATACCTTTCATGCCTGAATTAGAGCTACCATTGTGGAGAATATATGAATCTAGAGATAATGTCTGTGTGGACAAATCTTTTCTTTTTTCAGTCTTCCTCATACTTGAGGAAGGGAACTCATGAGCCTGAGGAGGTGTGCTCTGTCCTCTAAGGCCCCTTGAATGGTGGCAGCTGTGGGGAGGCAAAGGGTCTTGGTAGCTCAGAGTGGAGGAGGAACATGTTTGTACTGAAGAGTTTCCTCGACTAGAATTGTCCTTCAGCTTACTGTTACTCCAATCATTATTTCCGCTTTTCTTTGGTCTATGAAAGAAGAAAATACATATTATTCACAAATATATTAAAGAAAAGTCCCTCTATGGAACCAGTTTGGTCTAAACCATGTTTTTCTTTATTTTGAGGCATTTAAGTCCTGTAGTTTCTGAAAGATTATACCATATTATACTTGGATAAATACAGCAATGTATTAAATAAGCAGGATCTTTTCCATTATACTTATGATGGAAAGTTCACAAGCTGAAAGATTCGGTTTCCGTAACTATTAGAAATGGTTCTTTTTTTGGTGGGGAAAATGCATCGGTTTACAAATCAATATCATTTGCCAGGGGTTAGTTGGTTCTTTTCATTTGTTTAAGAAACAATTGAATAGTTATGATTTGTTATTAAGAAAGCCACAATGAATTTTCTCAGACGCTCTGTCTGTGCTGTATGTGCTAACGGGCCTCTGCTGGTTTTCAGTAAAGTGTAAAGTTTATCCTCAGAGGAGATGTGCATATTTTGCAATATACGATAAATGCTTAATCATTAGTGAACACTTGTGGGATATCAGTCTATAATCTGAATGTGTAATAAGCAGATGCTAGATTCTTATTTATGTGAAGTTATGTGTTGGAGGAGAAACAAAGAAAAGGATTTATTTAATAAAATATTAAATGATATTGGTGAATTTTTGCCTCCGTTATCAATAAAGCAGTTATTAGTGAGTTATTAAATGAAATTTTTAATTTAATATGCATTTGAAATTGGTTTATTAAGTAGTTTTATTAATGGCTTTGTTTGCATTGTGTGTTGTGTAGCAATCTTATTCAACGAGCAATTGTCAATATGTGAAATATACTCGTAACTGAAAACAATCGCCATTTATTATGCCAAACAACACGTTTTAATTAACCTTTTCTAAGAATCAAAGAAAGGATTTATTTAATAAATTATTAAATATTGCTGAATTTTGGCCTCCATCAGCATTGAAGCAGTAATTGGTAAGTTTTTAAATGAAATTTTTAGAGAGACCTATAAAAGTAGTAATATAAGAGTAGTACTATTTTGAGTTAACAGGGGTTTGGGGGTTGCAGCAGCCAATAGAGCATAAATAAATTAATAATATAGTAATAGTATTACTATTAGTTGTAATACTAATGTGTGGTTTGTGTAAAATGAATGTTTAAATGTACCGCATAAATGTTGATTGTTGTATTACAATATTCATCTGTTCATGTAGTAGAGAACCAACTCCTTTCTGGTGACCGAAATTTTTCAAAGAACTTGGAAAGTAAACTTTTGGCTAGTGAACTGGTGTACATATAACGAAAATGATCCAATAAGTGTGAATATAAAAATTAATTTATTTTTCTTCTTCTTCAATAAACATAGTTTTAGAAATGTCAGCAAAAAGATACCTACTCGTAGGAGAGCATAAAGCAATTATTATATGCATAAACATTATTTCTTTACAAGAACTGAATTTGCATAATGTAATTTGTTATATTGTTTGAATAGGATGCAGAATAGAAAAAGATATATTAATTACACATATCGATAGATAGATAGATTAAAAATTCTTTGTAGTTATCAAGTTTCATTATACAAGTTAGAAAATTTTTCAGAACAATAGAAACTATTTTCGAATTTTATGTCAAAGTTAAATTTTGAACCCAGTTTGGCCACACATAAAATTCTGAATATCCATCAATCAGAAATTTTAAAAGTACCTCTAGATGAATGTAAGTTTGGCATTTTTTGATTTTATTAATAATCAGGAAAAAGCCAACACACACAAAATAGAACACAACTAATTTATACTACATCAACCTTCATCTTATTTTACATTTATAATCGTTTCAAAAACAAAATTAACATACTTTTCTTTTTATATTGACTAGATATATTGTGATACTTTTAACAATTTTCTAAGTTCCACTGCTGCAAGATAGTAAATTATTTCATGAACTGAAACAGAATTTCTTACAGGAGGAATTGCAGTGAAAGCTTAGATACACACCAACAAGAAATCACACCATATGAGTAGATCAAGTCAAAAATGAATGCAGTGTGCGACACACAGAACTCTTCAGTTAATTCTGCTTCTGAAACATTGATGAATTTTTACACAACAATTTTTTTTTAACAAAAAATTTATATTCTCCATACATATACTAGTAGTTTCAAAACTTTAACAAATAACAACACTGACCAATAAAATTGATTGTATAATAACACAGAAATTGCAATTTAAATTATATTAATATGTCCTATTAGAGCAAATATATTCTTACCTATGGAATTCTCTGGTAGGTAAGCAATTCTTATTAGTAGATTTAATTTTGTGGAATTTATGTTCATGATCAGCAAGGTTTGAATGTGATTTGGAACCTTCTTGTTTCTCAAGCAACCTAACAGAAGCAGAAAATTAATTACTTAATTACCATAGTACCCATGAAAAAAGAGCATTGCTAGTATTTTTAACAATAGTGGAATGGACATCATAAGATTAACAGTTTAATACTGGAAGCCTTATATGTAAAATATTAATTGCCAGTAGTTAATAATAATGTATGAAAATCTTCTGATGAGAATGTCCATTACAAAAGAGTCTTGAATGAAAAAAATAAAAAAACTAGTACATTAAACATCTAGTTTAAACATCTCTTACTACTGTTTAAAAATCTACAAATTTCCTAACTGGGCATTTATAAAAGAAGTTTTCATTGTTTCTATTAAATGAAAAGAGTTTTTCTTAGAACTTTCCTGCTCACAGTACCCAACACAATGAAACAAAGAAATGAATCATCTGCTTACAATATTGTAGGATCTTTCCATGCCACGCATGCAAGCCTAAACCATGAAGTTGATGAAATAAAAGAAGTTTGGGAATTTATGAGTGGTCTGTCTACTCCAAATACAGATACACCCAGAATCAATTTCTATAAAACTAATAAATATAGTTCAAAAACATGTTTTTTATGAATTATCCCCTTGATAAAGTTAGTTTGGTATAGAGATACGATCTTGAATATGGCCAAGTATATATAATCAGATAGATTTCATCACTTCAAACACCCCAATTCGTAAACATATGACAAATGTTTCATCATAAGTAATGAACAAACCAATCTGTAATTACATACAAATCCTAGAACTGATTATTACATTGAAAATATTTTACAAAAAACGAGTCAATGGAATCAACTGAAATTCAGCAAATACGCGCACACAGAATTGTAGAATGCTTACTTTCCTTTCAAATAACAGTAAGCAGTAGTAGTTCTCTGAATGGAATGTATTATCAAACATTGATTTAATTGGGTAAAGAAAAAAAAGAAGTATCTACCTTTTCATCTTGAAGTTTACTCTTACCTAATTATTTTTTTCAGAAAATATTTGCTATTGATTTATACGTATTGCAAATGCAACTGAAAAACCTGCATGGATAAATATTACAGATATATTATGAAGAACAAAAACGCGATTACAATGCCCTTTCCTAACAGACCATGTTATCACAAAGTCTATAGTAAGCCTTAGTTTGGATAGTTTGTATCAGTATCGCCAAACTTCTTTCACATCAGAATGTCAGAAACATAATTTACTTAACTGTTTTAACTGAGACAGATGATCAATTTCAAAACGAATCCACTGGAGTTGCTTCTCATGCTCTGATTTACATAAATGCAACAAAGGAGGAGTTGGGCTACAGTTTTTAACAAACTTTGCTCCTGAAATTAAGACAAAATAGTAAGAAATATTGCATTTTAATTGTAATATAATTTTGTTTTTTTAATTTCATAAATGCAGAACAATAAATATAATAAAAACTGCAGAACAAATTAGTTTTTAAAAGTAAGAGTCTACAACTATTCCTAGGAAAAAATATTCTTTCTTATGATTTTTCTATTGTATCACTGAAAGTAATTCAGAAATAGGACATTAACCAATGGTTATTAACTGAATAAAGAAAATTCAGGATTACTTATATTCTTTCATTCTGTTTATCCCTAATGGGTCCCCTTTATAGGCAAAACAGAATTTGTCACACAAGCATTGTGTTTACACACATCATAGATTAACACTTTACCTTATGCAGAATGGCCAAAGCACTTGTGTGTCATTTTGCATAAGATACAGTGTTGTTCTACGACGTGTTTTACTTAATGCATGTAAAGACAATGCTTGTGTGCAGGATCCTTAGTTGGCTGAAATTGTCATTAACTATTTCACTTGGAGTAGATATATGGTCAATGTAGACAATGATTGTATATTTTCTGTTTTGTTTTTTTAACATGAACAAAAATAAAATACATAAGCTAGATCCTCCACCAACTTTTTTCACTCAATATTAGGATAAGTTGAGTTATATCTATTTTAAAATGTTACAATTCTTAATACTTCTCTTAAAATTTCATTCCATTAGTTTTGCATTATTGGGCTCCTTATCCTTTCGACATAAATTAGTATGTGAGGCAACATAATAAAACTCAAATTTAATCTTAATTATTGAATGACTGGCACCATAAATGCCATTGCATTTTTTGAAGACATATTATCCAAGGATTTTAAGACACAGACACACACACACACACAGACACACAAACACGCACGCACACACAAAACAAAGAAATAACTGTAATGTAAAAAATTTTCTGAACTTGTCATTTATTTTTATTTTTAAAAATCAACAATTTATTTTTATTTAAAAAAAAAATGCTGAACTTACTATTGGCTTCGTAATCTTCCTCTGTCTGAGATGTTGGTGACTTCCAGTGTTTTCTTGAACTTTCAAAAATATTTGAGGAAACTTCAGAGGTTTCTCCTTGACTTTGCTCATTGTCACCAGGCACAGACACGCTGCCAGAAGGTGTGCATGATGATGGAGAAGTATGTATGTCGGACATAGCTTTCACAGTTCAAAAGAAATATCATATTAAAATATATAATTTGTGGGAGAAAAATATTTAGAAACTTAATTGTAAATCAATCCAAAGAATTTCAATTAAAATTTCAACCTAAAATTTCCTGCAATGTCAAAATTGAAAGAGTACGATAGACTAAACTAGAGCGTAAAAATTAATTATTAAGTATATCAAGTAAAAAAGAAAAAAAAAAAAAAATGTTATTTTTAACTTGGGTTTACAAATCTAACTCTTACCACTGTTCACAGTTCTATCTTTGCTGCTTTCACTACTAGAAAGTGTATTAAAGTTCTGATTAGGTTTTCTTTCTTCTGAATTCAAGTACTGACATGCTTGAAGTACTTTCAAATGCTGGGAACTTTGAGAAGCAGGAACCCATGGAACATTGCATGAAAGAGAATCTGTCTGAAACAGTTTATCATTACGGTCTTCGGGATAGTCTGTATCCACTAACTTGTTCACAATTAGTCGAATTAATTTCTTTTTTGTTTTTCCATTATATGACTTTTCAGACATCAGTTTCTGAAGAAGTTCCACACCTTCTTCAATGTCCTTTGAGAGAGTGCTGGAACGTGAATCACTTCTTCCATTCACCTCCCTTGAAGCATTTGATTTTAAAGGCACTTTGTTTGCTGAGGTAGTGGATACGGCAGACCACTTTGATGCATCACTTGGACGTTTTGATGCTCTATCAAATACATGACCCGGTAAATATTCAAAACTATTAGTGCTATCTGCAACACCTGGAGAGCCAACATGAGTTCCTTGTGGTAGTCCCACTCCAGAACACGAGGTCTCTTCTGCACATGACTCAACTGCCTGTGAACTACTGGCAGCACTGTCGAGGGTACCTAAACAGAACTTCTGTTGTAACAATAATATAATAGACATCTCACATTCAAATTAGTAGTTCAAAATACTACTGATTTAATTTTTTTATTTACTAATAAACATGCCAGTGGACTGTAGCACATATAGTGTTGTATGTATGTATATAATACAAAGATGTGTATGTTCTGCAGTCATATTGGCATATTTCTTAGAAAATAATATCAAGTTTTTTCCAAGTATCAATATACTAAATCTTGAGTACTCCTAAGCACCACCCATTGGTTAAATGAGCAATTTTTCCCCATAAGAAGTAGCAAAACCATTAGACCTTAGCTACATATGCTCAGTCGACATTAGGTCGGACAAACCACAGATTTTACACCAGCCTCCCCCTTCCACCTAACCACAGGTGTATAGCAGCTAAGCAGTTTGATTTGATTCATTTTTATTTATTTAGTCAAAGAAGAGTAAAAACTGTATGTGACATATGGGGGAAAGATCACCCGCGCATGTTTTCTCGAGTTTCAGAATTCCTTTCCAACATTTTAACTATAAACAGTTGCAGGATGAATAAAAATTTAAAAAATTAAACAAACAAAAATAAATAAATAATAATAATAAAAAATTTTAAAATGTAAAAAGCGTGAGATTAGCAACATTTGAAAAAGTACACATTTTTGTTTCTGACTTATACAAAACTTATTTGCATTGGTAAATGAATTACAGATTTGATTTTTTTGCATTGCTAACAAAATAGTAACTCACCCCCAGCCCTCTACCCAACAAGCAAAAGGAGAGCTCAACAAGACGTGTGCATAGTGAAGCTATATTTATGTCCAGAAACAAAACAAAAGGGCCATCCCAGCATTTGCTCAATGGATCAGAAAAACTGGACAAAAATCTGATTGAGATGTTTGTCATTGACCTAAAAGAAGAAGTAAATTACTTGTTACAGGCATATTAAGTCTTTTTTTTAATTTATTTATTTTAATTATGCATATTTTTGTAAATTAATGCATTATAATACATCATTTTGTTAAAATAAACATTATTTTTCGTTTTGAATATCAGTATAGTCTCTATTCATATAGAAATAGTTATGCAGCAGAAAAAATTTTACTCTTAACTTAAACTGCGTAACGATTTTAATTGTTTAATGTTGTCTGGCAATGCATTGTAAAGTAACATACATGTATGTGGATTTCTTGTAGCGAACTGTTGATACCAACACTTGACAAACATGATTTCTACGTCTATGGTTTTAGATGAAGATTCAAACCAACACAATTCAGGACTACATCCCAGCCACAAATGAAGAAGTTTTAGTAATCTTGACTTAATTGACATCAAGCATTCAGGAATTCCAAAAATTACTTAAGATCCATTTAGTTTATATCTTTTGATGAACTAAAATCCACAGTGTAAGACACAAAAAATCCTCTGAATTTGGCTGCCTCATTTCTGGGGCCATGGGCACGTGAATTTAACCACCCAACTGGGCAGATACTATTTTCATTAAAATATTACAAAATGCTGCATGCGTTTTCCCCCTCTCATCATCTTTTACACCCTAATAGTTTGGCTGTCACTTGCAATCAAATCAACACCATCTACAACTGCAATGTGGGTATTACGTAATTTGATAAATACAATTAATCAAAATCTTGATATCTATAGCTATGGTAAGAAGTTAATTGGTTGATTGGGATTCCGAATATATCAACTGCTAAGGTCATGAGTCCCGGATATGCTAAGGTCATTAGTCCCATGTTTTATCATGGGGAGGTAGCGGTAATCATCCCCCGCTGGGTGGTGAGATCCGGCACTGACCTCCTGTCGGCTAACAGGGTTTTCTGCCAACCTGGTATCTCTCACCAGCGAGGCACAACCCCATATAACCATGAATATTATTACTATTTCAAAACTGCTCTCAACATCTGAGGTGAAATTAAAGGCCTCTGTTGCTTGAGGAATTTCCCAAAATTGAAGCTCTCGACTAGATAACCGAATCCCAGTTGATCACCTGTCAGGTACTTAAATTTTATTACGGAAATAGTCACCTTCTAAACATGCATTTTGTTTTGTAATATCTATAACAAAGTTCTCAACTAACGTTACACAAATATTTTGTATCACTTTCAACAAATCATTATGGCCAACAGGATCACAACATGGCTCTGACCTGCACTTACATTAGCAAACTCTGCATGCATATAAACTGCATTCTTGGAAACTACCAAAACAGTAAAAGTTACAAGGTCATAAGCATTTAGCAGTGTGTCATTAATTAAAAACTGTCGATACTATGTAATCCATCTTCAAATTGTTCAATATATGTCAAGAATATGAACCAGAAAGAAAACAAAAAAGTTCAAGACTGAATTGAATCAATACCTCTAAAATAACGAAATAAACATATGTTAAATAATTTAACATACACATCTATCTAGAGTTAGCCACACTTTATTATTGACACAGGAATATTTATTTAACAAGAAAAATATCCGACAGAGCAATAATGCACCAAGCAGCTGAAGTCCAGTACACATACCTTTCTCTGAAGATTGAGATTCTTTCACCTGTGAACTTTCTTTTCTATTTATATGGATTTCTTCTGAAGACTTTTCACTTTTGTTATTATTAACAGATGGATTTGAGGCCAGAAACTGGTAATTTTGACAATGGTTATAATTTAAAACCCCCTTTTTATGCGCTCCTTTACACTTGTGGTTTTGGGACACATTACTATCATTACTGATTTTTTGTTTTTCCCTCTTAGCCTCATCTTTTTCTTTTGGCACAGATGAAATTGCATCATAAGATAATTCTGAATTTTTTTGAGACAAATTTGAATGGTCCATACTTTCACTAACTTGCACACCAACAGACAGTTTCAAAGGTAACGTCTGAATAAATTTATCAGATGTCTTTGGGAAAATTGGTCTCTGCACTATTGTAGCAACTGATGAAGACGAAACAGAGCATGTACCTGCCAGGAAACGGGATGGAGGCACAGCTCTTTCCACAGGTGGTACATTCTCATTATCATTATCCAGAAGGTTAAGATAGCTCTTACTACGAGGAACTGAACTTGGTACTTCTTCACAACTACAATTTAAATTGACTAGTGAGTTACTATGTTTTTTATTTAAATTATCACCCAGAGGAACCTTGTCTTCATCAGTACTATCTTCGTTTTGACCTTCGGATCCATTTCTAGGTAATGGGGCCATTTCATTCCCAAATTCTTCAGGTGAATGGAGATAAAGATAACCTCCAGGCAGCACAGTTTCAGGCGGTTCAACTAAAGGCGCTACGGAATCCTTTTCTGCACTTCCTTTCTCTTCCTTCTTTTTGCTCCCACTTTTATAGACAGGAGTTGATTTAGCAATGGGCGAATCCAATTCACCACTTAAGAGATGTAAACCAAGCACTGGTTTTGGCGGTCCACATATGCCTTCAGGATCTAGCCTCTCAAAAAGACCAGTGGAACGTCCATGAGCTAAAGCTATTCTTTCAATTGTACTTAATGAGGCACCTGAGTGAAGGTTATTGTCTCCCTCAAAATAATATCCAACATCGGCACCACTATCCCACTCTAAACGTCTCCCAGATGTGACACTCGATGCAGATGATGGGGAAGGTATACGAGCTGTAACAGGAGATTCGGGAACAGTGTCAGAAGTCTGATCATCTAAAGACCGATTCACATCAAGAGCTCCAAAAACGTGACGATTTTTTACTTCATCAGCATCACTCTCCTGTAAATTAGCTGATTTTCTCCCACGCACTTCCTGATAACGTCGGTATTCGGGGGAACGGTAGAGAATTTGATTTCTTCGGGATCCTTCATGATCTCCAGCACAGTCTGGATTATGAGTTAGTGATTTTTCCTTTTCACAATGACATACCCCTTTTTCGAGATTTGAGGTATTTTCAATTGGCAAAACTGGAGAGGAAGTCCGTCGCTTTCTCTCCAAACATGTTACACTTGAAGCTCTACTAATTTCACCCGTTTTATTGGCAGATAGACTTTCTTGCACAGAGATTCTGTTTGAAGAGACAGTCGCACTTCTATTGGATTCAGTCCATGGAAATGATACATGAACAGGGTCAGGAATACTGGAGTTATTCATATTTGATACTTTAACACAAACATCCACGAGTTTGAATGTGACGCTGCAGCTGACTGTCACTACCCAGGACACTAGTCACAACGCCCGCACACAAAGTAGATCACACAGTCGTATACGTAAAATAATCAACAAACCACTTTGTTTACAGAACGATTACCAAAAAAATATGAGCTGAAGAACATGAACTTATGTTTTCCCTCACTTTCAACTTCGTTACTGTTGAACACGGTTAGGTTAGCTGTCCAACTTTCATATCCTCATTTGTAAAATACGATATAATAGATGGCGCGAGAGGATTTGCTTTATTTTAACGTTTTACCCCCAGAGCGCTCTTTATTCACTTGCTACTTTTTGAACAAAAGACATTCGAATGAGAATTCGAAAGTATTGGCGCGACGTTTTTGTAATTGCAATGAAATAATCACAAACTCATCTCTAAATGTGAAGTAAATTCACTCTCAGTTGCTACCTAAAACTGTATTTCTTAAGTCAGATCATCATTATTCTTATTATCACTGTTATTGCTACTACTTTTATTTTTGTTACATTGTTATGGAATAAATACTATAATGATAAATCTGACTCGTTATTCACGATTGAAATTGACTCATTAAATATTTATTATTATTATTATTATTATTATTATTATTATTATTATTATTATTATTATTATTATTATTATTATTATTATTATTATTATTATTCCTCTAATTCACGACTGTAGATGTTATGAGTCGGTTGAATATAAAATCTACTCTAGGTTGCAACCAGGCTTTCTATGGAGCAGATCTACGGTCTGTCGATGCCTCTACAAAACATTGCGCAAAATGTTGGCTTTCCAAATAGAGCAATATCCCAGTTTTTTGAATGACTTGGAAGTTAGCCGAGTTCTTACGCAAATTTTGCGGAACAAATCCCAGAGCTCCGATAACTATCGGACGATCTGTGCTTTTACGCCCTACATCCAGCTGATCTCTATTTCCAAACTCTTATATTTTACTCTTAAAAGAGACGTTTCTTTTCCTCCTTGGTTACTTGACTGCACGGCACAGCCACATTATTACTATTAAGCATATTATTATTATTATTATTATTATTATTATTATTATTATTATTATTATTATTATTATTATTATTATTATTATTATTATAACTCTTTATTCACAGTTTTCCTGGTATATAAGGCGGCAATGCAGACATGATATTTTATCAAAGCATGACAACCATCAATTATTTCATGTAAACAATATAACAAAATAGTAAGATGAATAAGAAATCTAAAATTAACTATATACATATCAAAATAAATTATAAACAATGAATTCAGAATCCCTCATTATTTCCCAGAAATTTCCTCACTAAAGAGCAAGGATTTTTGTAGATTGATAATGGATAACAGCTCAAGTGAACACTTCAAGGTCTTCGGGATGATTCCTGTTGCTGAGAGAACTATGGGGATGGTCTCGATCTCCCGGACGTTCCATTGCTCCTTTACGATATGTGCCCGCTCCCTGTATTTCTGGATTATTATTATTATTATTATTATTATTATTATTATTATTATTATTATTATTATTATTATTATTATTGCCCGGATCGAAAAAACACCTGCCACAGATGCAGTGAGGAAGGGCACATGGGCCAAACATGCGATGCGAGTTCCCCGAAATGCATCTTACGCGCCGACGAAGGGATCATGCCAAAGAGACTGGAACACGTTCCGGTACCTGCCAAGTCTACAGACGAGCTCTAAAGAAAGCATCCAAATGAAGATAAAAATCATGCAGGCAAATATAAACAGAAGCCGTACAGCTGACTAACTACTAAGCCAGCAGCGATGAAACAAGGGATCGCAACAATGATCATCAGCGAACCATACCGAAACCAGGACGGGCTCTCTGACATCCTAGGTACCGCGGCTGTATGAATCATTGACGCCGCCAAGAAAGTCACGGATCCGGCAGAGGTTTTGCTTGGATAAAAAGCGGGTTAAATACTATTGTGAGCTGCTACATGACTCACAACTAGAGGGTATAAGAGTATCGCAGAAAAATTGACGACCTAGTTGACATGATACGAGAGACAGACGGACCTTAGTGGGTGGTGACTTCAACGCTTGAGTACCGGAATCGAGCATGCCGGCGTCGAACACTAGAGGAAAATGCTTATTGGAGATGGCGGCCAGACAAGACCTGGTAGTCCTGAACGACGGCTCCATCACTACCTTCAAACGGCCCGGATTCGCGGAAACTATTCCGGATATCACGTTCGCAACCGGAGAACTCACAGCAAGTGACGGACTGGCGGGTGATCGAGGACCACACAGGTAGTGACCATCAGTACATCACACTTTGTCGGTAACTGAGAGGATGCTTACATCGGCAGAACTCCGGAGGCAGAAAACCGGGCTGGAATGCCCACAAGTTAGATGAACCCAAACTAATTGAAATATTGCAACATGAAGCAGTAAGGATAATGCAGCGAATTTGAAATATCTGCGCTGAGAGACTTGTGGGAGAAACGATGCTCGCCCTGCACAAGGCCTGCTACACAAGACACAACGGCAGACGGGCAGTCTATTGGTGGACAGAGGAGATAGCGGAGCTCGGGGAAAACTGCCTGAAGCTTCGACGGCGGGCCAAAGAGACCTGAATTCGCGCTGCTGTCCGCCCAACACAAGGAGGCCAAGAAGAAATTGAGAAAGGCGATCGACAGAAGCAAATCAGTATTGGAAGGTTCTCATCGGCGAAGTCGAGAGAGACCCATGGGAACAAGGCCCGAAGTACAAGATAGTGACCCGCAAAATCGGGAAGCGGACACCGGAGGGAAACCTCGGCGCTGATTCCATGCTCATTGTGGACGAAATTGTTTCCCAGCCACTCGCCTAGACCGCCGGACAAGCACGCCGAAGGTTGTACAGATATCCCGCTCTTTGAAGAACGAGAACTCAGAGAGGCAACCTCCAGCCTCCAGAGTAGGAAGTCCCCAGGGCCTGATGGCATACCCGCGGAAGTCCTGAAAACAGCGGCGCGAGAGTGCCTGAATTTTCTGCTGAATATTTATAACACCTGTCAAAGAGAGCAGAAGTTGAAGTAGGAAGAAGCAGCAGTTGGTCCTAGTGGATAAGAGTGAACTCCACCTACCATCGTCCTACTGGCTCCTCTGCTTGCTCGACACGGCCGGGAAGCTACTCGAAAAGTTGCTCAAACCACGCCTGTTGATGACGATCCGCGCTAGCGGAAACCTAGGGTATTGCTCTTGCATTCGCCTGGTGTTGATCAGAGAAACCACGGAAAACTACCGATCAGAGCTGCCGGCCGCTAGAATTCTCCTCCAGGCAGCGACTGAATTCGACCTAGCTGAGAAGCTAGTGTCGAAAATCCTGCCGCCGTCAGGACTCCAACCTAGGACCTCACGGTCAGAGGCGCTGCAGTGGCAGTTGATGCACTGAGCTACCGCTCCCAGTTTATTGTTATTATTGTAAATACAAATACACAGGTCATACTTGACCAAAGCATTTATCAAAACTCTACTAATAAGGAATCAATATCTACTGTATCCTCATACATTGTCCCAATACTCTTGTTACGATCATTACAGCTTTCTGCATAGCCGTGCAAATATTCAAGTTGTCAATCAAATCCTTCAAAATTTCAATCAGTGTCTATGGGATTAGCGCAGTGTTAGAGATGATAACTAGGTGAATTCACTCATGGTCCACATGCCATTGTCTTTTTATACTTTCAGATAGTGGAGCATACTTTGCGATCTTCTTGACTTACATTTCTTGAAGGGTTTTTCGTGTTTATGGTTATGTCTATCAAGTTGACGTGCCTATACCTCTTGTCTCCTCCAACCGAATTAGGTCTGTTATGACGAGCCGTTTGGTTTGTGAGAGTTATTCAAACTTAAAAGAGTTTGCAACCGTGTGTTCTATTAACAGGTGTCGGTGCGCAGTTTCTTGATGCATCTTCTTGCCGATGACTAGAAATAATTTGGATGTTTTTGTTTTCTTGTGAAAATATTCTCGTAGGTATTTTATATGTCGGTACACTTGGTACCTTATGTCCGTGACGCCTCGACCACCCAAATATCGCGGCAATGTTATTAACTCGACTGCTGATTTTGAACTATGCTGGCGTTCGTTAGTCATCAAATGCGCAAATGTCTTTCGAGGCCTTCGACATCCGAGTTACATCTAATAATCTCAAATGAGAATGCAAGTCCAGGAACGGCATACATATTGATTGGTTTGATCAGCTTTCTGTTATTTAGTGACGTCTTCGGAACCTGTCTGACTCTTCCAGTAAACTCAGCTCATGCTCAGCTCCCAGCAATGTTGCACTCCCCAAAAGATTTTAGAGGTCGTTTCTCTCCAAACTAAGTTCCTATAGAAATGTCCAGTCATTGGTCTGCCTCACGAAACGAAGTGGCACACAAACGAAGTGATATCACAAACGACAATCATTACTAGAAACAGGATTTTTATGCAATTACATATTTTTTGTCTTTCTACTTATCGTTCTCAAAATTGAAATCTTGGCAAATCGTTGCCATCCTAATACAATATCAATTTTTTTCCGTTACATACTTTTACATATTTAGTACTATATTACATATTTTACACATTTTGCTATTTTTATAAAATATTTTTTATCTATCAATTTTCTTCAATTTTATTACATTTTTTCTGAAAAGGGTATTTTAAAAAAATTAGAATTTTTTCCTGCATAAATATTAAGTGCTGTCGACTCGAGGTGCGCTACATTAAGCCGCGGTCGGATGATGTTACAGTCCGGCGCGCCTGCTTCAGCTAGCTCAGTGATGGGGAAGTGCGCGACTGAGATCATTTTCACCTTTAGGTGTGAAAAGTGTTTATGGACGTCGCGTTTCGTGACATTTAACGTTAATTTACGTAAAACATTGACGTGTAACAATTCGATGAGAATGCTTAACGCTGCAGTTTGCTAGTGGTAGGTATTGCCAGTTTGTACGCGGGCTTCTATTGCGTCTAGTTTGGCTGCTAAACTTTGGTCCAGGATAGCGATAGATAAAGCTTTTATTACTGACCGGAATGTTGTAAAGTTCAAAACGTGCCTCAACGTGTGCTGCGACGCTGGCTTCCTTCGTTAGAAAGCCTTACCGGGGAAAAATGAGCTGACAGGGAGTAGATTAAGAGTCATCCACAAAGTTGTTATTGTCATGTGGTGTGGTGACTTCCTTGCTGAGCAGCTGGGCGCAAGCAGAGACGGGCTCGTCCCACACGGTGTTCGACTCGATCTCAGGCGCTCGCGGAGGTGACGGCAGCCAACGACCATCGCTTCCCCAATCACGCAGGCCGGACACGAGGACAACGCACAGCCATATGGCCTACTGTGCCGTCGGCAATGTCACGTTATCGTGGCGATGGATTGAGTACAATTGCGGACGTCGGCAATGCGGGCGTTTCTGCACAATGCGTCGCCTCGGTTCTCTCCGCGGAACGCGGAGATCGTCAGAGACTTCGGCGACGCAGTGCCGATCTGTTTGGTAGAAGATATCGAATGAGGCGAGACCGCAGTCTAACAAAGTCAGTCGGAGCACAAATTAAAAACATCTCAGAGATATAGTTCTAAGCACAAGACTAATGCCGAAATAACAGTTGAAGTTCCCACGCTGAAGTTTAAGTTAAAATTGATGTGACGTCGAAATGTCAAATCGGGGCCGAAGTTAAAATGCAAGTTAGTGCAAGTGTAAGTTAGAAATTGAAGTGATTCCGGGTTACCCGATTCGACCTTTGGGCAGGATTGGGTGAAGGATGCTTTTCGGAGTACTCCTGATCCCACTTTAAAATCCGGCTGGAAACTAGATACCACCCGTCAGGTTACCCAGGTTCCGGCATTACCCACGTCGATAGCTGGTGGTAAGCATTGGGGAGACGGGATGGGGGTCCGAACCGTAGTTCAGGTGGCCCCCTTTGGGCTCTCCAATTCGTCGTGGCAGAGGCTCGGTACTCTGCGCATAGAGGAGGGAACTTATTCCCGGCGCATTGTTAAGACACCGATACTAGCCCGGAAAGCTAGGAGCTCTGAGAGCTAGCAGTGCGGCCCTTACCCAGGTATTGTATGGTACCCAGGTATTGTATTGCTGTGAAGGTAAACTGGGTTCCGGCTGGATCCGGCCATCAGCCCCTCGGTGTGCTTGTGCGTCAGTGGGGTGTGAGGATAGAAGCCGAAAACGCGAAGGTGGGAACTAGTCCCACTCCCCGGGGACTTATCCCCCTGATGACGCTAGAACAAGTGGTGTCATTGACCACGTGGAGGTGTGTATTGTCCATCTGTGAACAACACTAGTGCTTAAACGATTCATAGAATTTTATCGAAGAAACATTCCTGAAGAATGGCCTGTCTCAAAGCTTAGCGAGTTTGGAGTTTGAAAAAGATTCTTTAAAATTTGTGGATGCTATAAATGAAACCCCTGGGACTTTTTTTTTTATTTTCACAAAAATGGCTCCAAATTTTGTCTTCAAATTTGCTGTAAGAATATATTGAAATACGCTTCTCAAGATCGCGTGGGTCCGATGTTTACTGTTTTCTTTGAATTTTTGAGTTACCATCGCGCAGAGGCTGCGGTGCGTGTAGCAGCGCGGCATGGGGAGGGGGGGGGGCATTATATTTGGCCGAATTTCACTTTACGACGCACCTATTCATCAAATTTAGACGATTGATACGGCGTTGGATTCAGGGAGCACGCTCTATAAGCACACATTTTTTATTTTCATCTCGGAACAATTAGAGCAACTTGACAATTTTTTGAGAAAATATTTTTTGGAAAAGGGTTTCGTAGCGTAAATTATATATTAAATACGAATCAAATATCGTTTACTGATTGAAAATCGGACCATTTGTTCAGACGGTATTAATAAAGTAATTGTGGTTTGGTTTCGGGCTGCCGCGTGATGGCGACAAATTGAACTAATGTCGGTACATTTAGCCTGGTACATCGGGGTCGTCTTGCAACTTAAGCGCTGCCTCCCACAAGATGTTACCGATATGATTACATCTTTCCTCGCAAACCGCACTTTCGTGGTAAAAGTAGGGAAAACGAGATCCTCAAAACGCGGAATCTTCGCCGGGGTCCCCCAAGGCTCCGTACTCTCCCCGCTATTGTTCTCGCTATATGTCAATGACATACCACATATACCACGAATACGGTTATTCCTCTATGCCGATGACATAGCAATCCTAGCAAGAGGAATAAACCGAGACCACAAACTAAAAACACTACAAAAACAGATGAACCTGACGCTGAAGTGGGCAGAAGAAAACCACTTGACCTTCTCAGCGGAAAAATCTCAGGCAATCTGCTACACTCGCCGTATACACAAGAACGCAAAACGGTTTGTACCACCTAAGCAAATCACCATAGGAACCCAAGCACTTAAATGGGCACCTAAGGCAACATACCTAGGCGTCACTTTCGATCGGAGACTACGCTGGCATTTACACGTCAGGCGTATCCGATCAAAGCTCCAACTAAGGGTGCGCCTACTAAAACCTCTCTTAAAGGATCCTACACTTCCCTTGGACCTTCGGCTGGCACTCTATAAAACGTGCTGCCGGCCTGTGGCCACTTACGCCGCGGCGACGTGGTGGACCACAGGAAAGAAGTACAAGGACACACTTGAGCGAATTCAGAACAGAGTTCTACGGCTCATAGCACGCCCTCCGTTTCGGAAAAGACTGAAAGTACTGAGGAAGGAACTCGATATCGAATCCTTCACTCAATGCTTGAGACGGCTATCATTCAATGAAGCTTATCAAGCCTTTCAATCAAACGAAGCACCGGCTACACTCAAACAATTCCACAAACATGTCCTCACCATAGGAAAAAGACGACAAGCTCTACCCTCGGATATACTGAGGGCTTAGAGCGAGCAAACTCAAAATTTGACAAAGTCACTGAAGTGACTTAGCAAAATCGCCAAAACTGGCATTTGACTAAGGTCCGTCGCGTACCTACATCACGAACTCACACTTAGCAGTAAAACGCAAACGCGTGTGCACTGCAAAACCCGATACACATGTATCGAAACCAAAACACTGACCTTCGGCCACGCCGAAAAAAGAAAAAAGAAAAAGAAAGAAAGAAAAAAAAAAAAAAAAAAGTCTTGCAAACAACAGACGTACGCGCGCGCGTGTGCGTGTGTACACATTTTACAACACTTTCTGTTGTTTGCAAGACAATTTCAATAGTATAGTAATATGATGTCGTCCAAAAAGTTAGAAATTTGTGCAAATTTTGAAAATTCAGGGGTAAGAGTAGAAATCAGGCCTGTCATATAACAATTTCATTCTGTTGCAAGAATGACAATGTAACGTAAATGCAGGACAGGGCCTGAATGGTTTAATTATTAAGATGGGGGGTGGAGTTGATCTGGCCCCAGCACGGATGGTGAGACGTTACATTGTCATTCTTGCAACAGAATGAAGTTGTTATATGACAGGCCTGATTTCTACTCTTACCCCTGAATTTTCAAAATTTGCACAAATTTCTAACTTTTTGGACGACATCATACTACTGTACTATTGACATTAAGAGATTTACCCCTTAAATTAAATTTGTCCTCTACAATTAGTTGTTTAATTAAAGTTGTGTTCATTGTTTTGACAATAATAAATTTCACACAGTTGTGAGTGACATATGAGCAAATTTAAAAATTAATTCTAAAAAAATGGCTCCAAATTTTTTTCTTTTAAAATGTTGCATGGGGATTTCTGTGCTCTGAACAATATAAATGCAATTTCAACGTATTCTTTTAATTTTTCAGGAATTATACAAATGCAGTTTTTTGCAATCTCTCACATCGTTAATATTTACATAACAGGCATTCTTATGCATTGGTGAGCACAAATGCTTCAAGTGATTTTATATTTTCAAAAACCAAAAATATTTTCTTC
The DNA here is from genome assembly GCA_011170035.1 of Teleogryllus occipitalis. Lineage (NCBI taxonomy): Eukaryota > Metazoa > Arthropoda > Insecta > Orthoptera > Gryllidae > Teleogryllus > Teleogryllus occipitalis. The sequence goes on from BLKR01014982.1 coordinate 82,764, forward strand.
AAAAGAGCTTCAAAATTTTTCAATGAAAATTTGCATATATCAGGTTTTATTCTTCTATAAAATTCTTAGTCATATTTTGATTCTATTTGAGGACCTAAAAATTGAAAAAATGTGAAATGTCTTGGGCACCAGTAAGAAGCCGGGCATACCCAAAAGGCTAGACCAGACTAGAGAGATTAGGAAACTATTTAGTACAAGAGTCTGTCTTCCTGTAGCACTAGTTTATTATCTATCATTGAAATTTGTGCCTGTTAGTAGAAAATCATGCAGGATAATCTTATTTACTGCTCATAATTCAAGTACTTCTTTCCTTAACAATTACAAGGACTTTAAATATTTAAAAGCATGGATAATTATTGGAAATGAGTTTTACTCTGAGAAATCTGGGCCTTGTTTGAAGTATACATCACTGAGTCATGTTGATCAACACATTCCATTAACATGCTATCCTATTTCATTTATTTGACATTTGAGAACACCTTAAAATTAATAATTGTAAAAAGGAAAAGGTTAAGAAATTCCAACGTGGTGTCATTTCCAGTATTTATTGAACTATCTTTATCCTGCAGTTGAACTCTCTACACGTCACCGAGATCAGACGAACTACAAGCCTCGTAAACCGTACATACAGGATGATCCTAAATGAATGGTTGTGCATAATTTTTAATTTGTAATCTATGCTTTTCAATAAAAGCACACATTACTTTTTCAAGAGAGTTTCCACCATCATCATAATTTAGTTCTTTTATCTGTATTCAAAATAAAAGTCTTCACTACCAGCATCCTATAAATAACACATCACATTATAAATAACAATGTCACATTTTCTCTTAAACGAATCACTCAATTTTGTCTGAGGCAATGGAATCATTTAAAATTTCTACATATTTGTCTGCAATTCTTGTTTAGAATTAAATCTTACACTTACACAGTACTTTTAATATACTGTTCCAATATTATTGTACAACCAGTATTTTTTCCAATAGAACTGCCTTGATCGAACTGCTGCAGTTTATCGTGAGAAATGTACATTACATCATTAACAAAGTTACATAACAATATTTACACACATAAATAATTTAGGTGATAATATTGACAATTTTACAACACACAATGCATCTTGTAAAGTTATTCAATCAAGTTATAAATAAATAAGAAGCGCACAGGAGTTCTAGCCCCCTGAATCATCATCAAAAGTATTGCTTTTCAGAGGTGAAATAAAACAAAGAGGACCTGCAAAGAACAGAGAACTCTTCAGCCTGAGTTTTGTACACATTTGTACTGCACATAAATACACTCTCTTAAGCTAATATTGTCTACACATCAGTTAAGGCAAGCAAGACAAACCGCACAGCAGTTACTTCCTTGACAAGCCTTTCATCCAATTTCCGTTACGAACCAACAAAGAATTATGTTCAGACAAAAGGATGGTAACATTTTCAAATACTTATCCCCAGTTGCAAGAGTTCCTCACATTTCAATTTCCATTATTGCAATTATCCAACAAAAAACGCCCCGAATAAATAAACAAAACTTCACGACTGCAGAACAGGCCAACAGGAGGATAAGTACAATATTACTACACCTTCAGTTGACAACTTTAAGAATGTGTTTTAATGAAATATCTACATGAAATGGTCATTTGATAGTTGCAATAACAGACCGTTATAAATAACCAAGCACTCTTTATCACAGTCACACCAAGTGCTTATAATGCACACGACTTGCTTCAATGCTGAAAGTATTTTGCACTATAGTACTTCATGTAGCACTGCATTCAAAAACTTGTTTGTCCTCAAGCCAAGGTCCATCAGTTCAGTTTCTCTGCAGTGTCTTGTATTTGCACACATACATCGTAATATAGATCTCAAGCAAAGAATAACTGCTGCGCTACAGTACAAAAAATTCTGAATGCTCTTATACTAGCAATCAGCAACTTTTGAATCCAGAAACAATGCAACTCATTCCATCATAGTCAAAATCTCGGTTCACCAAGTCTGTACAATGGCAACAAACTTTTTTAAGAAATTTATCTGCAAATATTAGAGCATTACTGTTCACTAGTATAAAAGTTTACAAACACTTTCTATTGAAATGTACGAAAGGACAAACACTGCTAATAAGGTTTAAACAAATCTGCAATGTGTACACTGACAAAAGTGAAGGATAACAAAATAAGTTAAAAAAATTACTTCAGTTAGATAATAAAGCTTTCCAGAAAGAATAATCTCATTCAAGACAATTTAAGTTTCACAGAAAGATCACAACAAATTAAAATCAGTCTGAGTCCAGCAACTCTGCAATATCAAACTTTGAAATACCGTACGATTGCAGCATTTGTAGGTAGTATTCACATAACAAACCTCTTTTAAAAAATAATTTGAAAGACCTTGGCTAAATAAAACAAGCAGTTATTAAAACAGCATTACTAAATATTCCTGATCCCAATCACACAATTTTATTGTATCGTGTATTATGCTTTTAAAGCTTTCATCAGACCCTCAGTGGACATTGACTTGGGACGCTCAATAGGCAGACCTAGGGCACGATCCCAAACCAAAGACGCCAACACACCAAGGGCTCGTGACACTCCAAACAACACAGTGTAATAGTTCATTTCAGTCATGCCATAATACTGCAAAAGAAAATCAAAATGAATGTTAACAGCAGAACAATGCAAATAGAGATCTTATTATCAAAAGTTTACTACCTACAAAAGGCACAGAGATGGGAAAATTGAAGGAAAGAGAATTACCTGAAGGAGGACGCCGGAGTGGGCATCCACATTGGGCCATGGGTTCTTGACTTTGCCAGTTTCCATCAGGATGGGTGGCACAATTTTGTATACTTGTGAAACCAGCTGAAAGTGTGAATAAAGATATGTATATCAATTTTTTTTTTTGAAATAAACTGGTGTCATTCATAATAAACTTTAATAAAAATTTATAAATAAATAAAATAATAATATTTTACATGTATTTTATTATCTTCTTTGCACAATAAAGAAGGTCAATGTATGCAAAATATATTTGACTTTTTAGCAATAGCTAAAATTGTTCAGCTTTAGTGTTCATTGACAGGTAAAGAAAATAATTATAAAACACTACATAATTTATTACATTGTACCTTGAACATTGGGTCTTTGGGCAAATGTTTCTGGGCAAATTCTCTCTGACAAGTATAACGAGGATCAGTCTTGCGCAAAACAGCATGGCCATAACCAGGCACAACCTGCCCGCTTTTCAAAGTTGACCAAATAAATTCCTTCAACTTATCATCAGTGGGATTTTCACCTAAAGCTGCTTGGATTTTTCTTAAGAAGATCAATACCTACAAACAATAAGAAAGTAAAATTAAATCAGAATATCAATCACACATCTCTTCTTATATATATTCTCGGAGTCTGAATATTTTCACTTGGGCAACATGAGCAAACAAAGAGCAGTATCACAAAATATTAGTATAGAACACAAAAAAAAAGGTCAAAATACAAATCAGATCACGAAGAGAACATACCTCCTGGTTTGCAAGACCATGCAAAGGACCAGCCAATCCATTCATGCCAGCAGCAAAGGACAAATAAGGATCTGACAGTGCAGAACCAACAAGATGCACAGTGTGGGCACTCACATTACCTCCTTCATGGTCACTGAAAAATACAATATTCCCCCCCACCACTGTTCAATGATTTCAAATTCCCAGCATACTACAGAAAAATTATATATATAAAATTATAAGCATGTTATACATTTAAAAATAAATTTAAGGATGGGTTTTACAATTTTTCAAAACAATTAGTCATGGTGCCCAACAGAATTTAAGATTTTATGCCTATTTAACACATGCAGGTTGCTGCTCAAAACAGTTCCAAGTATTGAATTTACCCTGAAGAAGATGTCAAATGGCACAGTACTGGGAGTAAGTTTTCAGTGTTTGGGCCTTGTTTAGGCATTTTTCACATGCCTCCTACATAAGAGGTGCTATCTTAATTAGGGGATTATTAGATACAATATGTACAAAATCTAATTGTTTGGAAACAAAAACTGAAGAATAGCACAATGTATGCAGCACTGTTTCAATGCATACTGCATGAACTCCAATTCTAAAGAAATAAGATTGTGATTATAAAGTCAGCTGTTAGGCATTTTTGGGCTTTTTATTATTCCGTAAGAGTTAAAGTCTCTCCTAACACATTAAAAAAATATAAAAGTCACAGGTATTTAATACATCTGTATTTTTATATATAAGTCGCTTCAGAAAATTTATGAATATAATTTTAAAGCTAAAACTTGGGTCTTAATAAAGATCAACCCAAAAATGTCCCCAATCTTTGCCATATTTAATATAAAACGGACAGGAATGAAAAAAGAATGATCTGAGAGATCAAAAAATACCTAGAGAAGTATGACCTGCATGTGCTACGTTTTGTAATGGTTTCTTTAAACTATTCTGCCTTAACATTTTTAAGCATCATTCACGTACTTGCTAAAAGAAAGCCAAGGCATCAAATCAAAATTTTGCAACCAGAATCTGAAGACAAGGGTAAGCTAATGTTCTGGGACAGAAGACACAAGTCAACAAATGTGTTGATCCTAATTACCTTCACACCCAGAAAGCACAATAAAAAGGTCAAAATTGACTGGAAATTTTCTTAAATTGACATGCTGTTTATTGTTAAGATGACTTATTTCCATTTCATTGTACTATAATACCTGTCCAGGGTGAAAAGTATGCAATTCCCACAGATCTTACTTTGAGAGAAAAGCACATATGCAAGAAGTAAATATCATAAAATAATATTTTGCCTGTAAAGATACGAGATAATCAATTTTACCTGTGAATGGTGAGATACAATCTCATGAGCTCTGTAAATTCAGCACTGTCATAGCCCAACATCTGGCAGAAATTTGCACTCCAATCCTTGTGAGGATCAATAGCACCAATGCCCTTCCCACTCTTATAAGTGTTTCGATAAATAGTAGCAGCAATAACAGGCAATTTTGCTATGAGATCCATTGAATCTTCATAAACATGCTGGAAACAGAAGTTGAGTGTACAGACCAAAAAGACAAATACAATTTAATGTAAATTTTAATATTGTAAAATTTAATATTAAAGAAATATCCAACAGTGCACTCTTGAACAAACATTTTTTTCAGTTTTAAAAAAATGTCACAACAAAAAGGAATAAGTCAATAAAACTAACCAATTACAAAGAGGTGTTAAAACTACTTTTCATTTCTCTTTCAATCCTGTCAAAAAGGCTAAATATGTTTAGGTAATTTTACAATGTTTGTGGACCAGAACAACAATTTTAGAATTTAACTTGAGAATTTGGAAAGATATTTCAATAATAGTCTATTCCAATGCAAACAACTTACCTCCCAATACTTTGTCTTGTGAACACCATCTGAATAAGCTTTAGCAAATTTGCTTTCAGAATTTAAAGCTGTGACTGCTGCACTAAACTGTGACATAGGATGCAGAGAAGGGGGGAAGTTGTTAAGCATCGTGACTACATGAGAGGGCAAACCAGCTCTGCTAGCCCATTCCACAGAAATAGCATTAACCTACAAAACAAAATATAACAAGTTGTATATCTTTATTCTTTGTAATATTTTGAAATTTCAAAGAATGAACAAATTTGAAAACAAGCACATAAGTACACCATGACTGAAATCACTGACCATCTTCAATTTTTACAGGAATTCACTCTCACTTAGTATTGGCTCTCTCACAAGTATTTCTGTGATGAAAGATTTTTAACAAAATTCTATCTTTTCAATTTGCCATTACAAACAAGCAACCCACTTACTTGTTCTTGGGTAGGAATATCACCAGTGATCAGAAGCCAGAACAGACCCTCAGGAAGAGGTTCAGATCCTCCCTTTGCTTTGGGAAGAAGTTTTTGGCATTCCGGAATGGAATATCCTCTGAATCTAATTCCCTCATCAGGATCCAAAACAGAAGTTTCACATACAAGGCCTTTTATACCTCTCATACCACCATACATCTGAAAATTAAGAGAAACATTGATAATCACTGAAGTTTGTGCATTCTTGAAATAAAACATTTTCAATTTTCAATCATTGTAATTTTAATCTATAAATGCAAATTAAAGTCAAAGAGCTCTTATCGCAAAGTATCACTCCTCTTCTTTATGAAATTAGAAATTGAAAAAGACAAAAGATATCCATGTGATACTGCCATGCTCAAGTCAGGTCTATTGACCACATGACTAGAGAAAGCCTGCATGACATTTATCAAATGTCACTGACCTCTAAGCATATCACACAGTCTAATCAGGAAAGACCTTGACCTATACTTTTAAGAGAAAAAGCCTTTTCAAAAAAATAAATAAAACTTAATATTCTGAAAAACTTACATTTTTCTTAAAGTGGAGAGAAGCAAAAGAGAAATTGGAGGGAATGAGTGGGAAAGAAAATAAAAAATTAGGGGAAAAAGTAAGAGAAGAAATAAAAAATTGAGAAAGGAAGAAAAAAAAAAGGGAGAAAAAAGAAGGGAGGGGAGAGAAAGGTGAAAAAGAACAGGAAAAAAAGAGAGGATTCCTACAGATGATAAAAATAAGTTTTATTCTGATATTGGCTTCTTTTTTCAAACAAAATTGGGAAACAGGAAGATTGAACTACCTAAAAAGTCTTCACTAATTCTATTTGAAAACTCCTAGCAGAAATTCCTAGAAAGTTGTAAATCAAATTGTAGGAGTATTTTTGGTTTTCATGCTTTAGTTATACAGACCCTAATTTGATAACCTGAGATAATTTATGCCATGGCCATCCATATGCTTTTTCCAAAGGAAGATCTATAAGGTCTTTTATTCTCCTAGGTTCACCAACAAATTTCCACATTTTGAATTTGTTTATTGTTACTTGGAATCACATGCGTTTTAAATTGTTGAATGAACAATTTAACTATGAACAATCTGTACTATTAGGAGCAATACAAATACTAATTGAGTCTTATAATCAGATGTTTGTAATGTTCCCCATCTACTGAAACTTTTCTGACCCATAATTTCAATAATTTATCCAAATTTCTATTGAACACTTCTCTGGTGTTGTAAATAGAATAAGTTTCAAGACTGCAATAAATTTTTTTGCTTTTTTCCAGGATCACTTTGAATTTTTCAACTAAATCATTATTAATAAAAAGTACTTGATACCCCTGGGATGTATTACGTGTCCTGTTCTTTAATTAGTGAATACTCCAAAAATCAGTTTGGGTTTGATGCACATTGTTCCTACGAAGTTTGGTTCTGTATATAGGGAACCAAACCCATAAGAAATTTGTAATAAAATATAAATATGGGGAAGTGAGCATTTGATAAAAAATCTGTAAAAATGGCATGAATTTATTCAAAATATTTCAAATCTAAAAGCGCAAAATAAGATAACCAAATCTAATTCCTGCAGTTATCCATTCCCTTATTAGGAGCATTCTTTAACCAGCAATAGACTGCAACAATACAGATTCCACAATACTTAAATACAATAAACAATAATATGTACACAAACCAAAATCTCATGGCAACCTGTGTCCAAAATTTAATTTTAATCACACTCACCATGTCGACAGTAACTTCTCCAACTTTGGTCGCTCCATGGGCTTTTCTGAAAGATTTAACACGTTCCTGCTCTTGAGGAATTTTCTTTGCCAGAACTGCTTTAAGATCAGTTGCTTCTGAAGCATTACGCAGTAGAACAGATAGAGCTGGAAGTGCCTGAAAGAAATGTTTTCTTTTAAAACAATGACTTCCTGATCTGGCCTTGAGATAAAGACTAGAAGTAGAACTCTAGTACTGCAATGATAGATGTTTGGCCATCAAAAAAGCTACACCAAAATTTTCATGTAAACAACTTATTATGATTTTCCAAAGCAATGCATCAAGTCCTAATGTAAAACCTGACGAATAGACCTGAACCCACAAGTTCAACATTTGATCGTAAGAGATCAGATCCCAGAATATCAGATATGAACACAAATCCAGATATTATACACACTCCATTATTAAATAGAAATTTTTAATGAGGAAGTTTAACATAATCGTCCTGTTTATTTTATTGGTATCAAGGAAGTGAAAAACAACTAAGTTATTTACAAAATTAATCCAGTTAATGACAGAAAACTTTGAATCATCAGTAATACACCTTTTAGAAGAAATTAGTCTACTACATAGAGACTAGAGAACTACATCCAAAATTCAAGTAAGGACACCAAATTGCAGTAATTGTGAAATGCATTTTAACCTAAGTATTATACTTCAATAGGTGCTACAGATGGGTAAATCAAAATAATGGGAAAATTGTTTATATCCTTAGTTCACTCGGCTAGATCTATTAACTGGAGGAAATGGTGAGTAAAATTCACATTCATCACTTAAAAACGTGAAAGCAAATAATCTAACTTAGCAACGGAAGGGCGTCAAAATGTATTGCAATGAAAAAATTACTCGTAATATCAACGACGCGTGTGAACGAAATTACAATAAAGCAATCCGTCCTTTTGATTATGAAGTTGTTATGCTCACACTTGGCAAGAGATCAAGAGGTGTGTCTATATGGAGGAGGATATTTTGGGCCTGACGTGCAGATTCTTTCAGGGTCACAACTGAAATTCCAGTTGCAAAGAAATCCTGTCCGCACTGCCCCTTTTTTCTTCATTAACGTATTCTCATAAATCAGAGCATAAATTTCCCCCGAAGTGAAGACCTGCGAAAGTGTGCGTTTTCGCACACTCGTTTTCGTAAACTCGAAGTAAAGTTTACCATCCAAACATTTCAAACCATTTACTATATTTTTCTTACTGAAATTCAAAATTTCTCCGAATATAAGTTACAAAACAATATAGGGAAAATTTAACTTGCTTTCATGTTGCAAGAATGAGAATGTCCCCCTCAAACATTCTTCATAATCCCACCAAAGGATGTCGACACTACAGCAGTGTCATCTCCGCGAAGACCCAATTCCTTTTTCGGCGGGCAAATAAAATCCGTGTCATGAACTCTTAAATACTCAAACTTGGCCAAGATTTAAGAGTTGGTTCATTAAAAAAATACAAACTATGAATTACCCATAATTATACAAACATTCGTTATTTCAGTTTTATCAAGCCTTACAACGGCTTTCAATCGAGATTTGGGGCCCAGCAATTTTTTGAATTGACTCTTTTTATAAAGGCGGTAGATAGGAGGTTTTTAAATTTTATTTTTTTAGTGAAACGTTTTACTTTTACTGGGGAAAGAAAAAACAACTTTGTCTTCGGATTTTTCGTGGACAGGGAAAAGGCAAACTGTTCCTTAAGGCTGCACTTCACCATGAACAAATTTGTAGTAACCATGCACGCAATAACTCTGCACTCGTTGCGAGTATTCTTTGAAGCCAGGTGCTTCTGAAGGCCACCTCATTATATGTGATGTCAATACCCGCTTACAGGTGTTATGAAACTAACCACGTAATACCTATTTACATAACGCTGACTATGCGTAGTGACATGGTCCTACAAATCATGACTAATTTTGTAAGTAAAACTAGATAATAAAGTTAAACAAACAATCTAACATTTTCGAGTTATAACAGTTTGTGCTATTCTTAGATATATATACACGGTATACGATCAGCTCCGAAAATAATACTTGCAAATCACTGCCAATCACCATATAAGTAATTACCATAGTTATAAGCTACAATATTCAAATTTTACAAGTTAAAATTCGATCTCACATGCAAGCACACAATTTTTGGTTCATCGATTCTCAGCATGCAATCAAGTTTAACCGATATTACAGTTTTTAAAATGGAAACAAAACGTTAACTCTTGAGATAATGCAATGCAAGTGCTTACCTTGTGAGTTTCTGTGACGCGAAGAGCAGTTATTCGAAATAGGGCCATTCTTTTCTGTCAATATTTGCGCTCGACAACGAGAACGCTGCTTCGCCTCAGCAGAAATGCCACAGAAGAGAACGAAACGGGACCTATAGTCACGTGATAGTGTGACTGAGTTCGGAATTGAGTACCAGAGAGCAGCACCGCTGCACTGATCAATAACAAAAAGCCGGCAACGCAGACTTTCTGTCACAGCGTTGTTGCTACAAACGTCGTGCATTGTTGAAGTCTGTATTTGAATGTTGCTACCGATTTCGAAAGTAAGACTGGAATGTGTAATTTTCATGGTGAAATAAAGTGAAGGACGGTTGAAAAAGCTTTTTGTTGAAACGGGGAGAAGCCATTGAATGAGTTTTTGGTTCACACTATTTCCAAGCAAATAGATATAAGAAAAGTGCATTCCATTTCGTTTGCTTTTAAAACACTTGTCCCATGTATTCGCAACATTTACCCAGTAGATCTTTGGGGCTGAACTGTTTGCCCCCATGACCATTGGTAACTCTGTAAGTTGAGTCAGCAGGAGAAAATCAATCCAGTAGTGCATAAGCATTCGCAGATCTCTGCGTTCCGCGGGTTCAACACGCTTGCCCGGGGGAAGGTGTGACTGTCACTACTTATAGGGTTGTCAAATTATGCATTTGGGTTTCAGGTACCAGTAGATAATGCATGCACGTTAAAGCACGTAATAATCATTTCATCTTTTTTGTTAATTCTTGTTAAGCGATCCCTTCGTTGATTTTTCATCGATGTTTTTTAATTTTTTTTTTACTCGTAACATTAATTTGAAATGAAATTTGTGTATTAAAGGGCGTACGTATCTTGCTTTTGACAGTTCATCAACATGAAGCCTCTCTCTTGTGATACCTTTGTAGTACTGCCACCCCTCACATCTCATGGAGGTGTAATTTTTGGTAAAAATTCTGACCGACCATCTGGCGAAGTTCAGGAGCTTATTTATGAGCCTGCTAAAACATTTGAAGAAAATGACAAATTGCAGGTACAGGAAACTGATCGTCAGAATTCTTTACAAAATGTTAACTTGTAATCGACTACCTGGTATAGTTGTGGCCTGCATATGTATTATGTATTTTGTAGTGCACCTATATTGAAATTGACCAGCAACCTTCTACCCATGCTGTAATTTTAAGCAAGCCATCATGGATGTGGGGTGCTGAAATGGGAGCAAATGATCAAGGTGTAGTGGTAGGCAATGAAGCAGTTTGGACGCAGATGGGCAGTGCTCAGGACAATGAAGAACGATTATTAGGAATGGATCTTGTGCGGTAAATTTAATATTTTATCCACTGTGGTCAGATTTATGTGTAAAGTGACATTATGCTGCAAGATTTGTCCTCTTGATTAAATCGAAAGAGTATATTTCCATTTTATTGTATTTAAGGGTTGCGTACTTTAAAACATGAAAAATATATTTAATTGCGTGTAATAATTTTGATAGAAGATTGATTTGAAATGATATTAATATTTACTAGAAGAAAAAAATATTATTCATACTTTAATTTCTTATGTAGTTGGCAAAAGCGGAAAACAATTCTGTCATGCATTGATTGTCTTTTTAGGTTCAGAATTAATTGACTGTTCTAATTTGCAGCTGTGTAAGCTTATATGTAAATCTTGCCCTTTTCTAATTGAAATAAAATATCTGTATTTCAACAAAAAAATTATTTTGCGTTCGTTCATTATATGCAGTTTGGCTTTAGAGAGAGCTAAGAGTGCTGAAGAGGCAGTTGATGTGATCGGCAGCCTCTTAGAACAGTTTGGGCAAGGGGGGCCCTGCTCAGATACTGTCCCAGATTTCACATACCATAATTCATTTCTTATTGCTGACCCCCAGGAAGCTTGGGTTTTGGAAACTGCCGGAAGACTATGGGTTGCAGAACGAGTTGCAGGTTTGATGTATCTTTTTTTTAAATTTACTGCTTTTCCCATCCCTCTCATCCCTGTTAATCTGTTACTCAAACCTTGTTAAACATATTGTATTAACAAATTGAATGCAGAATTGAGTATAAGCTGCCTTGCAACATTCTTAAGGCACCTGCTAAATGGGAACCTCACAATAGCAAGAAAAAGGAAAATAACAACAGCATTTTAAGCAACATTTATTTTTGAATGTTGTTTTATAATTAAAATTTAACAGTACTTACAATTTCATTTAAGGCACTTGAGAATGAAAAAGCCCTATTGAAGATGTTGTTCTAACATTAATGTCAATTCTCTTAGAGGTTGCGAGAGATATGTGCTTTTGGCGACCATTAAAGTATGATCGTTGGCACAATGATCATGGAGCGTATGGACGTCTTGTATGAACTCCACCCAAATGATTATGTAATGTTTTATTGATTGAGCTATTTAGTAGCTTGGATTCAAAATTCTTTTGGAAATCAAAATTCACTCCTTTATTATAAAAAATACTACTTTATTTTATTAAATAATGGAATGGCTCCTTAAAAACCATTGGTCAAATTTCTAAAAGGTGCCAATCAGACTTTTTCTGAGTTGGTAATTATTTTTTATATGTGAATATCAAAGCAATTATTAATATTAATAAAGCAATTAATATTAATACATACAGATATATTTATTAGTAATGTCATTTTAATACACACAAATTTAACTTTTGTAATTGGTTGTTCTTGTGATTTGGTTCTATTTTCTATTTAGAATTAAAGAAATAGAATAATGACTTTTTTCAGATGGATGCCGAAATATATCTAATGTATTGTCTATTGGTTCAAAATTTGACAAATGTTCTTCCAATCTGAAAGAAGAGGCGCAAAAAAGTGGTTTATGGGATGGGGAGGTAAGTAATACCTGCATGTAAAGGTATGTTTGTCTGATTTTGGTAGTACAGCTTGTCAGTTAATTTCAGGAAGAATTCAATTTTGCCAAAGTATTTGGAGAACCAAACTCATCTGCCACACAACGCCAGCAATTTGGAAATAAACTTTTAGAAGAATTATCTGAGGGAAATGCATTTAGTGTTTCTAGCATGTTTAGTGTTCTGAGGAATGAAGAAAGTGGTATATGTCGTAAGTCAGATGATGGTTTTCCAACAACAGGCAGCCAGGTGAGATATTGCATGCAAGTGTGTTTAGTTTTGATAAGTTCTTACAATAATGCTAAAAACAATATATTTGAAAGACATTTTTCTGGATTCTTTATCTGGGATGTTAACTAAATTCCATAAATAGTCAAATTTTCATTGAAGTATTTTCAGTTGTTAGGACATGGAGAAAGGTTGAGGAATGCTTGACATATTGTGTTGTTTTTTTAGGTGTCTGTCCTTGCACCAGCAGGAAGTGGAAAGCCACACTGTCATTGGTTCACAGCAACTCCAAACCCCAAGAAATCTGTATTTAAGCCATTCATTTTTACTCCAAATGCTCGTATATCTCAGCATACTGTTAGCCCTAAATATGACCCTGATCCAGCCAAAGTAAGTGTATATACCTGTTCCAACTTCATTGCTGTGGTTAACATTTTATAGTTACTTATACTACATAAATTGTAAATGGAAATAATGTTATTTTAACTGATATTAAAATGGCTCCTTTAAGAACTCAGTCTTAGTTGCCTCGCTTGGCTATGTTAAAATTGTTGAAATATTTGAAAATGAAGGGTTTTAATTATTTTTTGTGAATTCATTTTACTTTTGATGTGTCTTGCGGATATTAAATTAATATTTACAATATTCATTAATATTAATTATGATTACAAACGGGCTGTGGTGTAGGAGTATGTAGTAGAAATTCTGGAGAACCATGACTTTTTATGCCACACTAAAATGTGCTCTTAGAAAATCTTGAATAATTAAGTCATCCAAGTTCCGAATTAAAGTTCTGATACAATTTAATGCAATGTGTATCATAAATTATTGATTACAAAATTATTGCCATATCATTTTTCATTGAAGCAAGTTTAGATAATCTAATTATAAATTGAAATAGTTTCATCAGAAATACATAAGGGGAAAAATAATTAAGAAAAATTCCTCAAAGCATTTAATTTTTAATTTTTGAATTGTGATCTTACTTAATTGTAATTTTCATCTGATGTAGTGAATTAGTGACATATCAGTAACATGTTTATACTAATTAACGTAACGTTGCCAGGTTGCACCACGATTCCAATCCAAAGTGGATCGAGCTCATAATCTTTACAAGCTGCATGCTACCGCTACATCTAAAGAAGATTCAAATGTTATAGCTCTTTTGCAAGAGATGGAATTGAATTGTGTGGCTGAAGTTGAAACTTTTCTAGCAGATTTCAAACCAGAACAAAATCTTGCTGAAGTGGATGACCTGCTCAAAGATATAGTGGAGACAGAAGTCAAGTTTTACAAGTAGACTTGTTTGGCCATTTGGCTCTGTTTGTCTTTTCTGGCTTCTTGATCAGCTGACAAGCTGACTGGGAGGGGAGCAAGACCGCTGACAAGGTGGTTCAAGTTATGGTGACCATTATGTCTGGTGATCAGCTCAGCAAATCATGAGTTGCTTTTATTAAACCAACAATTCATTATTACGCAAGGTGTTAGTACACTTCTGTGAGATTTGGGTAGAATTACCAGCATCAAGGAAGAAAGTGTGAAGCTGTTTGTATTTTGACTGTACAGCTTGCCTTTTGCTCCCTCTGTCTTGCGAAAGAAGGATGTCAAAGAGGAGAAAATTAGTGTTCTTGTTAAACTTATTGTGTCAAAGAATATTTGTAGGAATTTACTTCTTGTGACCCATAAGTTATGTTCCTAAGTGTGTGTAAAGTGAAGTAAGTAGTTGATATTTATGGGTGGAATAATTCGTTCATGAACATTTGAATTATTAAGATTCTACCTAGTGAGATTTTTTTTGAAGGATATTTAATGTGAGATTCTTTTAAATGATAATTAATGTGAAATGTTCAACTGATTCAGATGTTAGTCAGTAGATTTGAAGGTATTCTTCAACATTCAAATTTTATTAACCCTTCTTTTGAGACATTCATCAGGCAACTTAAAGAACATTCTCCCCTCCTGGCTCAGCACATTTCTTCACCGGATCAACAGAACCCCTTCACCTAGAGCATGAAATGCTTTTATTGTAGTTTAATGTACTTCTGAGAACATAATATTTGGATCCCTTTACAAATGTTTAATTCAGTCAAGGAATTAAACAATCCAGATATACTTCTAAAAATACTCAAGTTTTGTGCCTGTGGTCCTTGGAGTGAACTATTCTCTTGGTTAAAAATATTTATCTTAGACTCATATAGCAAATTTAGTATGCCTACTGTGGTGCATGATAGACATGTGGCCTACTCTACATTGTTTTCATAATTTACTTAGAGTAGAAACACCTCTAAAGGAAATCCTAGATTATCCTATGTGTAAAGGAATTGATGCTGCTTTCTATTTTTTTCAATATAATTTTTGTGCTTGTAGTCTTTTGGCCTATTTCTAAATGGATGAGTTGTTAACTCTTCCCACTATTGCTAGTGGTCGAGATAATTATTGCGTATGAGCTTCTGACTCGTACATTAACAGCTGGGTCAAAATTGCAATGTGGGTGGATAAGATTTGCTTGACATGAATAAAGTTTATGAATAAACATTTTGTACATGTTTTCTTTGATGTTCCCATGTAATCATTTTCAATGATCTTTAATACAGAGGTGATATGACTCAAGATGTTTAATTACTGGCACATTGCAAAGTTGAGGGAGGGGAGTGCAAAGATAAACTCGTAGGTCGAGCAACATTTTGAAAACTGAAAAATTCGCGTATTGAAACGAAAAAGAGCATGCTTTCAAAATGGTCCTAAATCTTCAAATCCCCGAATTTCCGTCATTGGAATCACTTGACAAGATTTGGCACAGAAAGGTTTTAGTCAGAATAGCTCTCTAACTTTTCCCCAGAATGACCGGACAAAAGCTCGGGACTGCGCAGTCATACATTTATCCCAGAAGGTCATTCGCTTCAGTTGGCCCTGGGACGCGGCTAACACGATCCTGACCCATTTGTATACAGTCGCGACGGCTGATTCGCGTTTTGTAAAGGGAACGATGCTCAGACCCCCCTCGGACATTGTACCCCAATGTAATTTGCAGTGATATATATTATAGTTCTTGTACACAATTCTCGAAAAATAACCGATAAAGAGACACGACCGATAAAGAGACTCGATTGCGAACCGAAGTATTAGGACACTCTTGCATATACGTATATTAGCTTCATTATTACGAATTACGTGTCGTCATATTAAAATAATAACACGAGATTTTCGCTAGTCTCCGCGTCAAATCATAATTAACTTGGCCGTTTTAGTTTCGGACGCCATTCTATTCATTTACGTAGGCCTAGTAGTGTAATTGGAGGTGAATGCACATGTATCTAGCTACACATGACCGATCTTGTAGTCTGCGAAATGCAAAACCCAATACTACTTTACATTTAGGCAATCCGCAACCTTTTCTTATCTTTCTCTGTATTAAATTTATTTTCTAAATCTGAAGCGACAACATAGAATATTCACAGATTAATATATACATTTAAAATTAAGGGTTTTCGTTTATTAAGAAATGTGATTTTTTCTACTCAAGATTTCGTGATTTTTTTATTTTTTGAACTTCATAAGAAGAAGTACATTATCGTGCGCCGGAAACGGCGAATTCGAACAGAAAAAAAACCCTTATTGTCTGGTCCTGGTAACGAAAAAAATAACGAGCCTGTTGTATTTCCTATTGCAAAGATTGGAATAATACATATTAAAGTATTTAAAAAGATATGCTCGACCCTTTTCCCATTCTTCGGTTCCCTTTTTAAAAATTAAATTCTGCTGAGTCAGGTTAGGGCACCATCGGCCATTACTCAATTACTTGTTTCTTTTCTTCATATGAAAGGGAAGGAAAGCAATTATTTACAACTACTGTTCCACTTTTTCACTAACCTTTCAAACAATAACACTGATTTCATGAGAATCGCTTAAAGTCTGCAACGCGCAACGGAGAATATCAGCATCACGGACGCTCGCTCTCCGGCAGGCCGTTAAATAGAGATTGAACGCCCTGGCACGCTTTGTTCTTGAGTGGGGGGACATGCGCGCATGCGCTGCCGCCTCCCGACCCGACCTGAAAACGTTGGAGGCATTCGCCAACCGCCTGAGCTGCGCTCGCGCACTGACTGCGTTGCATGGACGCGCTGGTACCGATCTATGACGTCGATCACACAGAAAACCGAATTAATGAAAAAATATCAATAAATCAAAAAGAAAACAATGATTTTTTTCCCTTGGGCGTTGACACACGACTTGCACACCCCAAGAAAACGACACTAGTAAATTACTTCCTCTAACGCATCGGGACGTCAGAATCCAAGTTTTGTGGGTTCTTGATACAGAAAAATCGATTGACGGCAAAACGTCCGCCCGTTGTCAACGCTAGCGTTTAAACCGTTCAGGGGATTGTTTTCAAAATTGAATTTCATCGGTCGATTTAAAGGAACTCTAGATCCTCTGAGTTTGAAACGGATATTTTGATTTTGGGGGCTAGTGCCTACATTACATGAAACCTCAATAACATTTTCAAAATTTTCTCCAAGATGGCTCCAAGTTTTTGGATCAAATGCCATCAGCATAAAGGACGCTTAAATAATGGGGCAGGTGTTACTTTCGTTGAACCTTGTTTTTTCGAAAATTGCAAAAAATACAAATTTTTCGGCTTCATCTTACTACTAGAGATTTTTTCTTCAAAGTAAATTTCACTTCGGTTCCATAATTAATCACCTAAAACTATTGTGAATGCAAAACTTGTCTTCAACGGGTCAACAACGAGTTTTGTCTTACAAACTTCAAAGGCAAAGGTCACTAGTCCCGTAAGTGTGCATGTTTCTTTGCTCGTGAGGTGGCAGTGCCTTTCCCCACTGGATGGCGAGATCCGGCACCGACCCACTGTGGGCTAGGGGGCTTTCCCCTTCCACCAGCTTGGCACCACCCCAGCCAGGACAAGCTCTAAGTCCTCGACTGGTCTCTCGGTACGTATGATAGTGCAGTGCATGTAAGCGTGTGTGAGAGGGGTAGGATAGGGCAAGAAATGAGAAGGAAGGGTCGCGCGCCGTCCGTGGCCCGTTTGTTAGGGTACTGCTGTCATTCGCCTGGTATTGATGCACGGACAACTACCGATCAGAGCAGCCGGCCGTTAGAATTCTCCTCCAGACAGCGACCGAACTCGACCTAGCTATCTGGCTAGTGTGCTCCTGTCACCGTCAGGATACGAACCCTAGGATTCCCCGGTCAGAGATACTGCAATGACTTCAGTTAATGCCCTGAGGCACCTCTCGGTTTTCTTTCATTTTACATTTCATATTTCCAGTCCCTGGACATTCATTCTTGCCTCCTGAGCGGCTCTTTGGCTGTTTAGAAAGAGTGATCAAAACGAAAAACGTCGTTTTTGACCTTCAAGTATACATTGACATTTTTGAAAAGTATGGAAGAGCATTCGGATAGAAGATACTGAAATCTACAACTGGAAAGAAGCAGTGAGATATGTTAAAGCAACAATCTAGCTTGTGTCCATCAAATTTTCTAAAATCAAACAATGTTCTAAGCAAGTTTAATGAAAAGTAGTAAGAAGAGAAAGGGTGTACATGGCATTTTAATCAAATGAGAAGTGTTTGCAAACCACGCAAAATTTTATCCATTCATTAGGATTGCAATCCAATGTAAAACTAGAGGTGCTACAGAATGTCACACACTTTCTCGTAGTAAAGTTGTCTAATTTCCTTGATGTGGACTGGTACGGTACACCTGTCTCTCCTCCTTGCCTGCTGCCATGTTTCGCCGCCCAAAGCACATTTCTTTGAAATTTTCTCAACGTTTCGGTTTCCAAATATTAATTTAAGAATATTAAAGAAGGCTAAAACCTGACCTAAATAGCAATTTTCATTGAAACATTTGGGTCCGTCTTTAAGGTAATGGCGTTAAGCGTTACGTAAATGCGAAATTTGAAGTTCCTTTCCACAGGAATTATTGAGTTTTCGAAAAACACCACTTAAAGTAATTTGAAGAACTTCCACTCACAAATTCAATAATGTATACAAATCCATTGAAATGTGCATATAACGGCGTGAGAGATATTGAAAAAAAATTACATTTGTCAAATATTTAAAAAAACAAAAGAATACACCAAAATGAACTTTACGTCATATTAAACAGATCCATTAACACTATCCGTTGGAAAAGTTGGAAGAAAAAATTTGGGAGCAATTTTTGAGAAAATTGCGTTAGAGCGTTTCTCAAAAGGCGGGATTTTGAGCTAATTTTAACAGAAATCTGTTGAGTATTCGAGACAATTTATATGACATTATTTATTTATTTATTTTACGTAAAAAAAACAACAAAAAACAGTTGAAACTGTGTATGACGTGCTATGGGGAGAATTTAAAGTACATGTACTCGTAAATATAATAATGTGAAGAAATCGCCGAAAATATAAATATTACCGACAAGCGAGTCAGGTCAAAAAATTATATTTTTGTAATTTTTGAAAAAGATAAAAAAATAGAGCAATACGGCATGTTTGTCATTGTATGGGGTAAATTTAGCACTACCCCTACCTAAAATTGAAAGAAAAAAATGGAATAGATTTTGAGAAAATCTTGTTTTTGTTATTTTTTAAAATTGCAAATATTGCACGTACTTTTTCACGAAAACTACTAAAATTTTCAAAAAATCTACACGACCTTATTAAAAGAACTGACGTTGAGGAACAAATTTCTTTTGAAGGAAAAGTCTCTATCTTTAATTTTGTAGTTGCAGGAAGACGCCGAAATAATTGAAACTTTTGCAATTTTCGAAAGTTCAGAGTCACCCGTGAAAAAAATCGGACCTATGCCATCTTTATAAGTGTATTTTACAGTAAGTTATTTTTATAAGTGTGTATTCTCAGTTTCCTGATTTTGCTACTTCATCGGTAAGTCTTCTAACCATTACATTATTTTTAAGGGGACATTACAAGCTATGTTAGTATATGTTGGTTAATGTAATTTATTTTACTTGCCTTGTAAAAATGTTATTAGAATTTGGAATACAAACAAGCTGGTGCCTAACCCGAGCCCCCCCTCAAAGGTTCCTCATGCGGACACCCAATTTTTCGTCTTGTAAAATATAAACAATAAAGATTTGGCACTCCTCATACCTATGGAGGATAATAAGCAAGAGCCTATAAATTCGAGATGCCATGAAGAAGAAAGAGGTCTAGAGACAATTTCAGTATTTAACTCCAGAAAAGAGAGAGAGAGGAGAGTGAGATGGAGGGAGAGATGGAGAGAGAGATGGAGAGAGAGATGGAGAGAGAGATGGAGAGAGAGATGGAGAGGGAGATGGAGAGAGAGATGGAGAGAGAGATGGAGAGGGAGATGGAGAGAGATGGAGAGAGAGGTGGGGAGAGATAGATGGAGGGAGAGACAGACAGAGAGGGAGAGAGAGAGGGAGTGAGAGAGACAGAGACAGAGATATTTAAGAAAATTCTGAAGCTAAACAAAAGCAAAAGTAAGATTCCACCTCCAGCGAGGATTCGAACGACATACCCTCTGGCTCTTCTGAATTGGAAGTTCTGCCGGGGATATCTTCCCTTCCAGAAGAAGAGGATGCAGAGGTGCCTATTTGCGGTGTAACATTTTCGAAGGGCTGTAAGATATTATGGGTAATATGCCTAATGTGTTCACTCGTTGCTCTTGTAGAATGTCCAGGGGCGAAAAAGATGCTCATATATGTGACTTTTGTCGCACTTGAATATACAGACTATGTGCAATTAAGACAATTTCTTATGAATAAGATGTTAAATTTGTATTTTTATAAAATGATACAGAATTCAATCTATTTGCAGTTTTTTCATTTATTTTTACCCATTTCTTAAAACGGTTGCGGAGAAATCTTTTTTAAAATCCACAAAATGTAGTGATTACAAAAAAATATTTTATTCTTAAACCACTTGACCAATAATTTTAAGTAGAATGCATTTGTATTACTAAGTAAGGTATGCATTGGAAATATTTTGATTTAATTGTGCAGAAAATTGGATTTTAAAATATTCGAAAACAAAATGGGGGCCCAGGTTCGGGTACTTTCCTCTAGTAGAAAGATATGAAATTGCAACGAAAGAATTAAGATATAGTGACCAAGTTGCACACATCCTTACAATTAATACTCAAAAAATGTGAACACTGACACATCAAATAAAACACATGTTATTTATACTAGAATATACCGTTTACTAAAAGTAATCAGTAGTAAGTAGTAAATAAAAGTAACCATTAGTAAGCAAATAAAACACGCGTTATATATACTTTATATACACTGTTTACTAAAAGTAAACGAAAATTATTCATAAACCGAAGTAATTTATTATCATTAAACTTTTACTTACCGATCTATCAGCTGAGATCGCTCAGTGTAACTGTCCCCCGTCTCCACTGTTTCGTGACTTTCGAAGGCAGTGGGTCAGCGCAGGCGCGTAAGTTAGTCCAGCTTCTTGGTTCACACTCTAATCCCCACGGAGTGGACGAGTATTCACATTATTTTCGCTACGCTCGAACTGTTGGGACGCGGCGAGATGTTGCGATGGCAGCGCAGGCGAGCTATTTTCCGAATGGAAAGTGAGCATGGGAATTGTTTCCGCTCGAGAATCTTGTCTTAGGGGGAGGAGGGATGTGGGAACAGTATTGCGCTCTATGCTTGCTAAATAGGAAAGTGAACTCTGGACATGCTCCATAATAGTGCAAGGCTTCGATTTTATTTGATTTATTTTCGTGAAAGAACAGTAAAAACTGTTTGTGACGTGTGGGAGAAGTATAATCTGCGCACTTTTTTTGTGCTGTAGAATTTCTTCCACACGCTTTGACTATGCTTAGGTTTATGATGAATAAGTATTCAACAAAGTGTGGTTAGAAAAATTTGAATACTAAAGTTTTCGCTCCCGAGTTATAGAAAAAATTTGCATCGGTAAACAGGTTTAATTTGTTAGTACTGCAAACAAAATGGGAACCCCGCTCTCGGCTTCACTCCCACCGTGATCGGCTTAATAAAACCTGCGCATAGTGAGGCTACATTAGCTTCAGCTATTAAAAATCAGAATCTATTCGTAAGTTAACCGTGAATGAATACCGTGATTACTATTGAAAATACTACATTTTAATTTCATTTCAAATGTTTGGGAATTCGTTACTAATAATTTTATAAATATTTAAATATCAACGATTTTGTGTAGATTCTTTGGGTAAATTATCGGAGATAAATAAGGGGAACAAATTTTTGTTTTCATACCTCAGAATGAACGTTGGTGATTTCAAAGGAAATAATCACGCTAATTTCGAAAATCATTATAAAAATTATCACGAAAGGTTAAAAGATATAAACATATTTAGTATTTGAAATAAACAAAATCCTATACTAATTTCCGCATTGTCACTCCGGTTATATTACTACAAAATTTTATGAGCATGATTCATATGAGGTAAGAACACGTTAAAAATGAAATAAGCATAATTGTACCGTAGTATTGAAATACCTTGGAAGGAGAAATACCTATTGCATTGCTTAAAAATGCTTTGCGCCTTGCCACTTAATACTCTAGTATTCCAGTCTACTCTCTGACAAGGAACCAATAATAATCTCCCATCATTGCAGGATCCTTACGCCATTGGTAGCATTCATTATAGCAATATCCTGATGAAACTATTCACCATGTTTATCACTAAAATCACCCAAATTCTGCGGGAAAAATTAAGAAGGGACTGAAGAAAATTAATTTTCAGAGACATTCTACACCTCATATTTTTGTAGCTTTTTAATCATTTTGTGGCCAATGTTTTATAGTATTGTCTTCTTTCTTTGTCCCGAGAAATGCAAGCACAACTCGGTTAAATGATTGTCAAGCTGGTAACTCAATGTCTTGTAATTTCTCTTCCAATATTTCATCTAACAAGTGTTTTATAATTTGCGGGTCGATGAAAATTCCTTCCTCCGATTTTGCATTACTCATCCGTGGAATTATATTACTGGGTTGAAACTATATTTTGAAAAATCTATAAACAATTGCCATTCATCTGGATTACAGAGAACACACAATTGACTCATTAACCCCCTAATATCTGCACAAAAACTAAAATAACTTTCAAGAGCAGAATATTGGGCAAAAATCTGGTGTCTGTTTCTAAACTCTGAATTTTTTAACTCGAAAACAAGTAGTTTCCATTAATATAATTTGGAGCCTCGCAGTTCAGATTCTTTTTTTGAGAAATCCAGTTCCCGTGCCAAATCATTTAGGTCTTCCTGCTCTATTAAGTGCAGGCCAGTGTCAGAATTTCCTGGTAAGTAGTCTGGATCTTTTGAAGAGGAGACTTCTGTTTCTGGGGGAAACACGGCTTCAGTTTCATCACAGTTTTCTTCATGATTTATTGACCTTGCGTTCGCGGCACACGTCCTGGTATCATGGTAAAAGAATTATGTTAATAATTGATCTGGACAGGACAGATATCTTTATCATGAGAAAGTAGCAGTCATTAAGATGGTTTGTTGGTATTCTCCACAACACTGATGCAGTGAATGAAAACGATTTGAGTTTTTCATACAACTACAACCTAAGGTTGACAGGTGACAGGACACTGGTGAGCAGCCCATGGTTTGTCCTGATCACAAACACGACAGCCAAAGTGTAAGGAATTCGCAAGTTTTGTAATTTCATATATTTTTTCCTTTAAAGTTTGACTGTAAATCTTCCACAAACGTAACAGAAGTTACTGGGTTGATTCGCACACTTTCGATGCGAAATGACGATTTGAATTTTATCGAACTGATTCAATACGACAGATCGTGTGGCGAGTTTCACTTTATAAAACACACAGAATTGTAATGCATTAATGTATTTGAGGCACACACACCAGACACGAACTTCACGCGCACAGCGAGTACAGTTCCGCATGACACCGACTGATACAGAATCTGCCACCGCAACATTTGGATATTGTACACTTGCGATAGGGTAAGGGGCTAAAATAATTCCTTTCAGTGACTGATGCGCAGTAGGTGTGTGATATTGTGAGGGTGCACGCGACTTTGTTTTCAAAACATCCACTAAGACCTACTCTTAAATGAGCGCGACTATGAAATTTTGTATATTTGTTAAATTCTGTAATGTTAAGTTAGTGTATTCTGCCACCAAGGTCTCAAATTTATTTGCAGAATTAGTAATAAATATAATCTAAATCTAGCAGACGCGAGAATTAAGACGGCAATCTTCAATTATAGAAGGTAAAATAAAAACACGAAAGCCTAATTTTGTTGATATCTCACGTAAGTGGCATAGATGAACTAAACAAATATTTCATTTTTAAATAGATTTTAACTGTATTGATTCTATGTATCTTACAGGTGCAATTTATGTGTATTTGCATTAATAGAAAAATACAGAATAATACGGTATAAAGATATGGCATTTTTGAAAACTGTGACGTGATATGACGTTTTTATTGTGATATTCGTAATCTATGTATTAAATTGAGTACGTGGCGCACTATACCTTTCTGGAGGTAAAAATATTGTTGCCTAGAGTAATTTGTATGCCTGAAACAAAATGAAGTGCAATTAAATAACATAGTGAGGTTCATAACTCATATATTTAAAGGAAACGTATCGTAAATATGGACGATCGAGTAATTAAATCCCCTCAAAATATGAAATTGTAGAGACTTTAAAATACTGCTTATTAGGCGGGAAAATATTTATTTTTTAAGAATTAAAGAGACGAAAGAGAAAACAATAATTTACTCAAATGAAGTAATCACAGTTTAGCTTAGAGGGCTTTTTAGGAAAATGAACAGATGTGTTGGCAGTGACTACTTGGCTGACCGGGAGAAGGGCGTGCTAGTCACAGGTGCAACGTTTCGGCCGCCATTCCGGGGCCTCTCTCAGGGGGACAGGGCCTGAGCCTGCCGAAATGTTGGCCCCCGTGCCGAGGACGCGGCGTCTCCCGGACAGTGACATAGGAACTGGCTCCGGCAGCGGAAGCTGTTGTCGCGGCAGGATGTAATAAGAGCCAAAATTTATTGCTTATTTATCTTTGAAAATAGATTTTATTACATGGGAGTTTTTTTTTGTTGTTTTTTTTCTCCCTTTCAAAATTCAAAATTTATTGCTTATTTACCCTTGAAAATAGATTTTTTTTACATGGGAGTTTTTTTGTTTTTTTTTCTCCCTTTCAAAATTCAAAATTTATTGCTTGTTTATCCTTGAAAATAGATTTTATTACATGGGAGTTTTTTTTCTTTCTTTTTTTTCTCCCTTTCAAAAATTCAAAATTTAAGTAGTATATGACTTAGTGTAGGGATCACAGAATTTTGAAAATGTGCACACAATTCACTTTTCCCCATAGCACGTCATACGCAGTTTTTAACTGTTTTTTGACGTAAAATAAATAAAATAAAAAAAAGCCTCCGCTCTCAGATGAAGTGACGCGTGGAGGCGAAGAAGGAAACCCAGTCGGATCGCTATAATGAATCTTTATTTGGATGTAAATAAAACAAATGTACATCGTGTTTTATGAAAAATTATTGAGGAATAGTTTCGAAGGCCTAGGTTATAAATTAATGAATTTACTTATTTTGCTTGCAATTTGTTTTTCTAAGCGAATTCTCTTCTCCCTCGTTTTAAAATGTAGTTCAGACTTCCAAAATGTCTTCAACCACAAATTATGGGAATATAAAGACGCTGTCTTTGGGGAAAGTGACAAGCCCACTATTACAGAGGCGTACGCCGTACAAGAATTAATTACATTTCGAATAAAAAATAAATGTTGAATTGCCGATCTCAGTTGAAAGTTAGCGTTCGGTAGCACACTGACTTCCAAAGCCAGAGTTTGCGCGTTCGAACTTGCCAGTACACTGTCATCACGTGCTTCTGGCATGTAAAAGAACTCACTAATTGACCGGCAAAATTGCAATCGTCCGACATTTCCGCCCTACTCACATTCCATATCCGCACAGTCGGGGAAAGAAAGCCCGGTGATGTGACGATTCCGAGTCGTGAAAAAATCAGTTGGTAGCTAGGAGTAAAAAGCAGCCGATTAGGTGCCAAAGTATGAAATTCCCAGTCAGTCTATATAGGGGATGATTCACTGGGATTGAAAGAAACCCCAATGTCTTAAATTATAAAATAAATATAATATAAATATAATAAATATAATTCTATTTTCTAAAATAGATATTCTATTTTCTAAAATAAATAAATATAATGATATTTTCTAAAACATGTTCAATTCCTAATTTTATATTTTTAACCTGTCAGTTTAGAAAATTGTTAAACGACATTTGAGGTTGAGCTCTCCATGCCTTCAGACAATCGTATTAATAGTTTTACATAAACTCAGTTGTATTTGTTGATTGTATCATTAAAATTAAAAGATTATTTTACTTATAGTATGCTTTATTCATTTAATAGTAAAATGTCATATATGTAATTACAAATCAATGGAGAAGGTGCTCCAGAAATGCAGTTGACTACGTCTCGTTTAGTAAGGCTGAGCACACCTAAAAAAGGACAAAAAGCATAAATATTGAATTATGACGGGAATGCGAATATTTCAATTTATTCTGTATTACTTTTTATGAACATTTTAAATTTATCTTGAATAAAAAAAATTCACTCACGACGTTTTATATTTCCTTATTTACTGTACAAATTAATATTGAAAAATCATAGCACTAAAATGCTGGCGCGAATGGGCCCGTCCGTTCTGGCGAGGCTGCATTTCCTTGCGTCTGCAATGGGCGAGCGAAGGCTTGTGCTGTGATTGACAGCGGCGCTCAACGGATAGGGAAGTCGCCGCTTAAAGCCATTGAAGCACGGGCCGAAGCCGGCTCCAGCGGCCATCTGGCAGTTCTGGCACACGCCAGAGGGGCGGTCGTGGAAAGATCATGAAGCAGGGGCGGCCAGCGTTGGAGTCACGTCCTCAAGGGAAATATCAGAGAGAGTCGAGCGCATTTTCTAAATGTTAAGCAGATTTATTTATGATAAATAAACACATAACTTACTTACAAGATGCAAAAACCTGAATAGAAAAAATATTCTGTATAAATGATAATAATGCTGTTAATCTTTTCCTATTTTTTTCTTCGGCGGCTGGATTCTCTTTCCTCTTTCTACGTCAGTGAATGCGGTCAGTTTGACAGGCGTGGAAGTGAAAGTTGTAAGTGGAATTCATTGGAGGGAGATGCAAGATTTTTATGTGGAGATGCGGCTATAACAATTGACGAATTTTACGTTAAAACATTTATTATATCTAATATTTATTTAATACATTGTAACACATTACATTCAATGAAATATCATATCAGTTCTGCAACCTAGGAAATGGAGAAAATACAAAATGGACTCTTTGATCTACGAAATACGATTCCCGTATTGTCGACGCACTACTTATGTATCGGACACAGATACATCAACTGTCCATGAGAAATGATATTTTCGCAAAGAGTTAGCAAATGAAGAGAACGAAATGAGGAAAAGAGAGATTTTGAGTAAATTATTTGTCTTGCATTTCCTAACGATATCTTGTAGAACTAGAGCAACTTTTGGTCAGAACATTTTTCTTTACGTACTGCGGTTTTCATTAGTAAGTGGATGCTTAATTATTATTCAGGGGATGATTAGTTATTGTTTCATTTTGAAATATTTCACTTAAAATGAAAAGAGAAAGAAATTAATTCGATTCTCTTGGGGTGAAAAATTCAAAACATTTTACGCTCCAGTGCCAAACGTAATTTAACCTTTACGATACTAAATTTACGTATTTATTACGAATTAAAATTACGAAAAATGAGTGAAAAAGAAATAAATATTATATATGACAAGGGGTTGAAGATAGTTTTATTCATTCGGGATATTAACCGCACATTTATCCCCTACATAAAATTATTTAATCCTTTGTATAAATAATACGAATACCTAGAAAAGAAAATAGTTTATTACTTTGCTAAGAACTACGAAATAAATAATTAAGGAATAATTAACTGTAATGAAAAAAAATATTTTTTTAAAATATCAGTGAGATATGCTATAATATTTTACTTCTTTATGTAAACTGATTCACTTTAAAAAACAATTCTTGAAGTAATATAAAACTCTTACAAAAAGTAGTTTAAAAAAATGGACTTTGGGAAATGAGTTCCATGGACATGCAAGACAAATAAGTGTAATACAGAGGTTATATTTAAGTAACCTGGTAAGGATTGTTCCGTTTTAGACAGGTGCTCTGTTTGGACAGATATCTGTGGCTGGCGAACATTGGCTGACAAGCACACATCTGGGTCCGTCGGGTGCGGAATGATATGAGTAAAGATAAATACAATGCATGAATGGGAACAGTATGAATGAAAACAAACGAATACTGGGGGATGCACAACCTCTCGGGAATGTAAGACCTGTTATAATAAAAGTTTGAATAAGATGATGGTGGATGCGATCATGAGAAGGCGATTACGATCCACGTTGCAGATGTCGCTGTACTTGATTCGATATTCGTTCGGTATCGATACCAACAACAGTGTAATTGGCGGACAGGGTTGGGCAGTATTTAAATACTTGTATTGAAAATATTTGAAATACGTTTTAAATACATTTTGTATTTGAAAAACTGTATCTTTGAGTTGTTTGGACATGTATTTTGAAGATGTATTTAAACACATAAAATAGGTATATTTAAAAAAAGAAATACTTCAAATACATTTGAAGAAAAAAACAATGAGGATGGTTTTTTGTTTGATTCTGGCAGTGAATGCACTTAATTGAAACAGAAATAAAAGCTCCTTTCTGTTGCTTAATTTGAATTCTCTTCATTTTTAAATAAGTCTAAAACATTAAAAATGCTCGTCAATTATCGAATAATATAAAAAACGTATATTCGTTCTTACACTTGTTTATGTTCATTCGTGCTAGTTGAACGCACGTTTTCTTTTGCAGGTTTTATACATTTGTCATCTAGGGATTTATTGCCTGGTGATTTGTTTGAAGAATTGCCCGTTTTAAAAGGAAATTCCGTTTATTTGAGTTAGACAATTTTTTATATCATTTTATATTTGGAAGTGTTTATACACACATTTATATTGGAGTTAGTTATTGTTCAGAAATGGTATAGCCGAATAAGACGGTGAAAAGTGCCCCCAAACCAATTCGATAATCGCGATGCTCATATGAAAGAGAATACAAAATGACGTAGATTCACAAAAAAATAGTCTCGTAGGGCGATCTGTTGCCAAGATACAACGAGAAACGTTTTTGCATTTTGAATTTTTAATTTTTTCTCAGCATCTATTGCATGTATCAGGCTGAAAAAAATGCAGAGACAGGGAAACATACTTCAGTTTGAAGGTAATTTTGTCAACGAATTTTGATGTCAAATTCATATAAAAATAAATAAATTTTTAAAATTCATTTTCGCGATAACGTTGGATTACTATCTCAATTCCCACCCCTACTACAAAGGATCTTATAACATTCTATGACTTATTTTTTTCAATGTTGTAAACAATGTGGACGGTAGTGAAAAAAATTAAAACCATTTTTTTCAGTTTGAACATTTGAAATTCGCGCCAAAATATGATTGGAAAAACTTGTTTCACCAATGTTTAAACACTTAATATTAAAAATATTGAAAAGTCTTGCTTACCAGGATGTTTGGAACTTTTTGCTGGCAAATGTTTGTTTTATGTGGAAAGTATTTATATTATCGAAATAAAATCACCAAACCCCTTTTGTTTTTAGATTTATCTGCTGTTTCTAATATAAATCAAATTACTCGTTTTTAAGTATATTAATCATTTATGTTTATAATATAAATCGAATTACTTAGTTGTATGTGTCAATTAATCATTGACAATTAGACAATCACAGACAATTGCTATATCATTGCTATTTTCATCAATAACTGGGATCAATAACTGGGAACTTTTCTTTCTATTTTAAAATACCTTTTTAACCATTTTCGCCAAGTAACTAGCGTGTGCTAAATGTGTGTTTAAATGATCGCAGCTATTTGAGAGCAGCATCCAAGGGTGCCACTTGCGTTCGCGCGTTGACAATATCGTTTCCCTCCCGATATTCCCATGGTGGAAAGAGATGGGTGGGCTCCTCCGGTGCTCCGATTTTTGTTTGTTCTGCTCAGTACCAGTTTCCGTCACGAACTATGTGACCACTTCGTTTGAAAAGCAAGACCAGACGTCGGCCGCCGTGTTTCATGGAGTGCAAGAAGTGTTGAGAAACATTTTTAAGTGGCATAAATGGACAATTTTCAACGGTGACCGACCAAAAATAACACGATGAAAGGATAATTTTTATAAAAGATGTAATATTTTAAAAAAGTGCTTATCTGTTTCTGTTTCAATGACTCGTAACTGTGATAATTTTGGCATTTAAAATTCACGCTAATATTATGACACACACTGTTGCCTGAAGCTCATCGGCTGAAGTCGGATGCGCAAGAGGCCACCCATCTCCTTCCACCTTGTATTTTCACCATGCTTTTCACCAAGGATATTCCGATTGAGTTTGATGCATAATCGATATAACACCTATAAGATTTCGAGTTCATATGTCTTGTTTAAATCTGTTTAAATATCTTTCAAACTGATTTTTCCAATCACATTTCACCAATCAAGCGAATTTCAAATTTTTACACTGAAAAAATTGATTTTAATTTTTTTTACTACCGTCCACAGTGTTTAAAAATCTGAAAAAAATATGTTATAGAATGTTATAAGATTGATTTAAGGGGGAAAATTGAGACAATATTCCAAAATTAATTTCAAAAATTTATTTATTTTTTCTATATGAATTTGTCATCAAAATTTGTTGACAAAAGTATCTTCAAATTGAACTATGTTTCCCCGTCTCTCCAATTTTTTCAGCCTGACAAAATGTTTATATCCAATATTTAGTTCAGTTCGTTTTTCAATGCAAGTATTTTCTACTAGACGAGAGATGTTTTCAAATACTCGTATAATTCAAGAAATGTTGATAACAGTGTGGATTCCGGAACTCACGTAAACGTGTGCGTGTAATAAAACCATGTTCCACGATATTATCAGAATTCAAGTAAACATACTTTAATATCGATTGACATCGTGATATGAAATAAATTCATGAAATTATATGCGCATATTTTACTTAACATTCGAAGAGGATAATTAAAAAAATAAAGATGCAATGCGCATTTTCATTCATAAAAAGCATTATATTGGATTAAGTAACAAAAAAGTATATTTCCTGCATACGGCAGCGCAACGGAGAAGCTACATAAAATAACGAAATAATGCTTTAGTATTGAATTGTATGCACAGATACAAGAAAAGTATATTTTTTAAAACTTATAGGGTACTTCAGTTTCGGTTCTGTTACTGTGATATCGAGACACTAGCGTCGACATTGAAAATAATGAAAACGGAAGGTATTGTTTCTTCAAGTATCGCAAGTCCCAGTCCACATCGTGCCCAAGAGACGAATATTTTCATTTACGACGAATGCTTCCATTGGTGTCGGGCGACAACCAAGAAATGTTGCCATCACTGCCGTTCACTGACAAGACGCATATTTCGTCATACATGTAACACTAAATGAACCATCATATACCGTCATTCATATAACACCAATGTATACCAAAATTACATTTATTTAAAAAAGTCACACGACAATACAGTTTACCAGAATACACACACTGAAGAGGGATTTTTTTGCCCTTATACATGTCTATTAACATTTTCTGAAGCTGCACGCTTGAAAACATTTTCCGAGTCATTTTTTAATTGTTCTATTATTCACACCAATATTGAAGAAAGCAATCACTAAAAAGTAAAAGTTGGAAACAAATGAGCCAGGATGTTCACATTCTGAAAACGTTCGGTAGATAGGGCAATAGCTCATGTGAGTCCTTTGCGTAGCTCCACCATCGATAATGACTAGATTATGTAACGCAATCACACTGTTTCGACTGTAGTTTTTTCTCTCGGTTCTATTGCGAGGAAGTGTTTTTGTAGCAAGAAACTCTCTCATAATACGTGTGATTCTTGGAACACAAAATTGAATTCATTGAAGTGAGTAGTCACTCGTTTAGAGTTCGCAGTTTCCACTTCACTTTCGAGAAACATCTGCGTCTTACTCGCCCTCTCCCCTCCCCCTCCGCTCTCCCGCAACAACTGACGTGTTTCTGCATCCTCGGGCTGCAATAGTCGTGCTTCAAAAGCACCGAAGGGAATTACAAATTCTCTTCAAAGCTACACACTGTCGACCATTCACGACTATCACGAAATTACAGCGACTAATGCTTAAGTTCGGATTAAAGGAAGAGACGTGTCAATTCATATGAGATCCCTGCAGAACTTCGACTTCTTAGAAACCACAAGAGCCAGAAGTAGAAGATGGCTGGGGCATTAGAAGTTCAGTTTGTAGTACGGGCTTTTATAGGTAGAGGCATTTTTCGAGTTATTTTTATTCAATTTTGTTAATAAGGATAAAAATTTTTGCGTTTATTTAGTTTTGTTATCGAAAATCGACACTGAGCAAATAATTGTTTTCGAATATTGACATTACGAAACAGTGATATTTTGTTCTCATTTTAATTTTATTTATTATGAAGATATTTAAAAGATATAAACATACGAAAACAAGTGTTTATTTTTCTTTGGGTTTGATATTTATATCATAAATGAAAAATTACTATTTAACTGCGTCAGATGAGCACAAAGGGGCGCTACACAGGACCAATTGATGGGCTCCCTACAATTTTGAAACACGCAGAAGTATACTTTTTGAAGTGTTTAATGGATTCCGCTCCACTTAGTCGCGGGTTTATAGCGAAAATACGCCCTTTTGACTTCTGAAGTAATTTGTCGCAAAAATTCGCAAAGAAATCGGTCGAATTCAAAGATCCAACAATTAAATTCTTCACGAAAACACGAAAGTGCGATTCTTTAGTATTTGTCGCTTTTCTCGTAAAAACGAAAAATTCATCTCTTAGGGAAAGCCCTTAAAATACGCTTCACGTCGAGTGTATTTTCTCGGATGTCTGCAGCTCAAGTCAGACTTTGGCCAGCTTCCGCGAACTCGTTTTCTATTGAGGATTAAGTTCAATGGGGGATCAACTCATCAATTTGAGGACTTTGTGAAGAAACTGACCGCGATGTTTCAGCGGAAACACTGTTGTCTCTGTAGCATTGGTGACATGGAGGTCCTAGGGTTCGAGCCCCGGAGGTGGGGAAGTTCAATGCTTCCTGGTTCGAATTCGACAACCGGAGGAGTTTTCAACGGCCGGCTGCTCTGATTGGTATTTTTCCGTGTTTTTTCCGATCAATACCCAACGAATCCCGGAGAAGAACCTCAACAAACGGGCCACGGACCGGATGCGACCTTTCTTCCCTCTTCCTTGTCCTACCCTGTCCCCTTAGACACACTTAAATACACTACACTACCACACATGCCGGGAGACCAGTCGGGAGCTTGAAGCTTGTCCCGGCTGAGGCTATGTTCAGCTAAGGGAGATACTTGAAGGGGAAAACCCCCGCCAGCCGATGTTAGGATGGCGCCGGATTTCTCGTACCAGTGGGGAGGAACACTCAGACCTCTCAAGATATAACATGTAGAACACTTACGGGACTAATGTCCTCAGCAGTTCAGCCTCCGGTCTACCGTTCACTCACCCATAAGGGGAAGTAACATACATAGTCCGTGGCCGAAATTCTTTTGTAATAAAGCACGGACCTGAATCACTGATCTCTAAATGTTACTAGATAGACGCATATGAGAAGGTTGCTCGAATATGTTCTTCTGAGGAAGTCCTCGCAAGGAATAAAGATTGGGGGCAAATTTAACTGCATGAAAAGTGCCTGGCACGGAAGTAATACCGAGGAAAATCCGCCACTCTCGGTTTTGAAAAGCGGAACCTCTTGCATGGTGCTTCTGCTGGCGAATTTCATAGCACACGCACTCGCTCCGTAAAGTCTCGTATTACAAACTCAACCTCGGAGGCGCCTCGCCCCATAAACCCACGTACTACAAACTCAACCTCCGAGGCGCTCTCGCCCCATAAAGTCACGTTCTACAAACTCAACCTCTGAGGCGCTCTCGCCCCATAAAGTCACGTTCTACAAACTCAACCTCGGAGGTGCTCTTGCCCCATGAAGTCGCGTACTACAAACTCAACCTCGGAGGCGCCTGGTCCCATAAAGGCACGTACGACAAACTCAACCCCGGAGGCGCTCTCGCCCCCATAAAGTCACATACTACAAACTCAACTTCTGAGGCGCTCTCGCCCCATAAAGTCACGTACTACAAACTCAACCCCGGAGGTGCTCTTGCCCCATAAAGTCACGTACTACAAACTCAACCCCGGAGGCGCTCTCGCCCCATAAAGTCACGTACTACAAACTCAACCCCGGAGGCGCTCTCGCCCCATAAAGTCACGTACTACAAACTCAACCTCGGAGGTGCTCTTGCCTCATGAAGTCGCGTACTACAAACTCAACCTCCGAGGCGCTCTCGCCCCATAAACCCACGTACTACAAACTCAACCTCCGAGGCGCTCTCGCCCCCTAAAGTCACGTTCTACAAACTCAACCTCGGAGGTGCTCTTGCCCCATAAAGTCACGTACTACAAACTCAACCTCGGAGGCGCCTCGTCCATAAAGTCACGTACTACAAACTCAACCCCGGAGGCGCTCTCGCCCCATAAAGTCACATACTACAAACTCAACCCCGGAGGCGCTCTCGCCCCATAAAGTCACATACTACAAACTCAACCTCTGAGGCGCTCTCGCCCCATAAAGTCACGTACTACAAACTCAACCCCGGAGGCGCCCTCGCCCCATAAAGTCACGTACTACAAACTCAACCCCGGAGGCGCTCTCGCCCCAGAAAGTCACGTACTACAAACTCAACCCCGGAGGCGCTCTCGCCCCATAAAGTCACGTACTACAAACTCAACCCCGGAGGCGCTCTCGCCCCATAAAGTCACGTACTACAAACTCAACCCCGGAGGCGCTCTCGCCCTCCAGAGCTGCCGTCAGGCGGCGTCGGGCGGGGACGGGGGCGGGGGCGTCTGCTGCACTTGGCCGCCTGCTCGAGGGCGCCGTGCGCGCGCGGCGGGCAGAGGCAGCCGTGGGCGAAGGCGCGTCAGAGCGTGGCCTGCGCTGTGCTGAAGGAGTGCGAGCCCCGCGACGGCCGCAGCCCAGGTTGGTAGCGCTCCACCAGGGCGCGGTGCGCGCGCCGCACCAGCTCGTGCACCTGGAACACCCACCGCACCGCGCTCAGAAGGCGTCTGGAACGCCACAGGCCTCGCACCGTTTACAATTGTTGGTAATCAGTAGGGCTGTGATTTATACGCACTTGCATATTTTTTTCTTTTAACTAAAACATCCCGTTTCAACAAACTGTATACGTTTTGGACATTTAGAATCAATTGGAACTATTTTTATTTCGCATATTTTCGCATATATTACCATAATTGCATATTTTGTTATATTTGGGCCATATTTGCATATTTTTCTTACATATTCACCCCTCATTCGCTGAAAGAAGCCCAACAGTTACAGTTCCATCAGAGTTAAGCGGCTCTGTCAGTTCTCTCGCCACGTGAATTGCTCTGAAGCAATGGGCTTCCGAGGATTTGTTTACGTTGCCATACCCATGGATCAGCGTTGCCGCTAGCTTGACCCGTACGAAGTCGCTGGAGAAGCACGCTAAGATCTGTCATCGGCAGTATCAGTCGAAATGAAATGTGCATCTGCCGAGCGCCTATGCGTGCCCACACACGGCGCAAACGTGGAGTAATGTTTGTCGCTTGTAACAATTTATATGATTTCTGTATCTTTTTTGCTGTAAACATATTTCCCAAATTACACTTTTTATTTATTTTTACACTTAAACATTACATTACACTATTTCTCATATTTTCCTTTTTTAATTGCATATATTACCAAATATATTTGCATATACACGTGCATATTTCGCTGTTTTTATTGCATATAAATCACAGCCTTAGTAATCATGTACTATCATGTTATGCGCTAGGATTCCGGTTTTGAAACGCACGGGGGAAGGTCCTGAATCGCTACCTCCCTAAACAATTTCCAGTGTATCCAATAGTTTCATTCTAATTTCATGTTTTGCTATCAACGTAAACGACAAAGAACCACTCCCAACTGTATGATTTGGGAGATTTGATGACTGAGATTAAACTATAATGGGGTTGGCAATATGAGCAAAACTTTAGCTCCCTTCGAAGAATGCAAACGTTCTTAAGAAACAGGATGAAATAATAGTATCCACCTGCGACACATATCGAGATTTGCTGGACCTTCTAAGCCTCGAAGAGTTAGCAGCCAGATTTATTGCAGTCAGTGACAGTTGCAGTTCGTAGGTCAATATTTTGTCCAATCGGCATTACAAAATGGTAGCATGTGATTTAGATAATGTCCATATGCAATTTTCGAAAATTTAGAGATGTTAACTGGACTTGGGCCATGTTTACGAGTAAAAGTTGCACTATTCTTACAAAACATTTTACAGAAAAAAGTTGTCTTTTTAACTAATTTTTGTGAACATTTTGAAAATGCTTTGGGGTTTCATGTGCGGTTCCGCCCGAAATTAAAAGAAAATCGAATTTGCTGGGCTATATCGAGCCAGATCAATTGGGAAATATTTTTTGGGAAAATCCTATGCATATTTTAGGTGCTCGCTTGTGTTCTTCAGTTTGCCATTTAACCCGATTCCGCACACAAATGAATTTCTTTTCCCTGTTATTTGTGGAAGCGCATCATAGCTGCAGCACAATATTACTAGTCGGTGCGTTTCAGTACAGACTGGGACAGAACCCCCCCCTCTGCCGACTCGCCTTCGCTCTCCCCAGCAGCACCCCCGCACGTAGTAATTGCTTTCCCTTTCCTTCGTACGACCTCACGGAATCTAGCACCTCGATCTTGATACACTCGAGGCAACTCCGAAATACTTCATGGCGCATTTCCTGCATCAAATATAATGGTATCCGCTCTGTGCTGCGATAAATGAATCATCTCTTGCTGATTCCCTGATCTTATCCACTGATAATTGTTTTTGTAAATGTGAAGGACAGGGGCAAAGAGGATAAGCCTCAGCAGCCAAAGACAGCTGCTACTCGTAAATGAAAATATCTTGATTTTGGAGTGAGTGTCGGTCATCTTTCTACTTGTTAATCATATTTATGAAGGCCTTGGGGACAGTAACATTATCAAACACACATCAATGAAAATCGAGGTATGAACTTTTACCAACAGCGGAAGCCTTGCTTCGGCTTGTATGACTTTGTTACTGCCCCAAGTTCTTTACATAATGAATTAAATTTTTACAAGAACCTCGTACTTAGGAAAAGAAATTTGTGAAGACTTAGGCACATTAGCGCCATTCTGCATGATCTGAAGCAGCTTCTCGAGGATACTAAAACGGTGGCGGGGAAGCATCATGACTGGGTTCAAATTCAGAAATATAAACTAATCTCTTTTTCGAATGATAAATATGTAATGTTTTTAAAGCCAAAATCCTTCTTTAATTCCAATTTGTTATCGACCGAAAAAACATTTTTATTTTCCGTCTCTTCCAATATAGTTGTGGCAGCTAATCCACTATAATTACGCAAGTGTTTTTTGAACTCTCGGGTGCAAGTGCTCTTGACAATTGATCTGTCCTAGAAATAATGTTCATAGCGTACAAAAATGATAAATGAGTGCTTAATATAATTGGAGGCTTAAACAGCTATAGAATTTGAAAGATGATATTCATTACCCGATGGAGCCCAGTTTTGATGACTAGCTCATACGTGTAATTTCAAAAATCAAATGAAATAAAAGTTTTTCTTGAAAATTATATTTTCGCGTTTATAATTTAAAATAACTAAAAGTATATTTGACATAATAAAATTATAATGACAACTTATACCACCTAGTATTTGTCCCAACAATATAATAGAACAGAAAAAATATTAATTTTTATGATAAAACCTCACACTACGTTTTTATTTCATGATTGCAAAGACATTTAACCATAGCGTTATTTAATACACAATATCATTAAATATCAACTAAATTTCATTACCACTAAGAACCTGTGTTTTGGAGGAATGCGTGAGGCTTCTTCAAATATATTAATAATAATAATAATAATAATAATAATAATAATAATAATAATAATAATAATAATAATAATTTCTTTATTTCTGGTGAGACTCAGGGCGTAAGGCCTGCTCTTCCACCTAATCACTTAAATATTTACATTTACATAATTACAATTATATAAATGTAATAAATAAATGTAAATGAGAACATTTAAGATACGTTAAATAAGTGTATTGAGAACATTAAGTAATATAAAAATAATGTATAATATGCTAATTTAGCCATTGTAAATAAAATTTTAGTCCTCATTCTTGGAAGTAACGCAACGTTGCTCAGGTGTGTATTTGTTTTAATAATTTATTATACAGGAAAATGTACGATTTTTCTCTATAGAGTAAAATGGAAGTAATTTTACACAGTTCAGTCATATTAATGTGACCTCCGATGTTAGATGTAAACGTCCAATAACCCCCTCACAGATGCCAGGTGGCTGCACTAACAGAGAAGGGAATAGAAGGCGTGTCGGGTAGAAGCGGAAAAAGTGCAGTAGTTATCGCAATGCAGAAATGGAGTGATTTATCGGATGTCCTTAAGGGTATAATTATTGGCTTTAGGGCCAAGGGCGGAAGCATTTCTGAAACGGCTGAATTTGTAGTCTTCGCTGGCCGCCGTGGTTGAAGTATAACGTGCATGGCAAAATAGCGATATCCAAAACCGGCGTCGATACAACAGTGTCGTACCACGGGCCATCGATGACAAGGAGAAAACGACAGCTGCGGAGATGTGTACGGGCGGGCAGACATGCATCTCGAGAGCAACTGACGTCCAGATGAACCATGGGGCTACCAACAGGGTCTCCACAACAACCGTTCAGCGAACATTGCTGCGTATGGGCCTCTGCAGCAGGCGCTTGGTTCATGCACCCTTGCTAACTGCTGCTCATCGGCGACAAAGGCTGAAATTTTCACGCCAATACCGCAACTGGACGTCCACTGAGTGCCGACGGGTGATCTTTTTAGATGAATAACGTTTTCTGATCAATTGGAGACACGGTCGTTGGCAAATAAGACGTGAAACGTCTGAACGCGAACACCCCTGCAACAATCGCCGGTACGGGTCCAGGCCGGAGGAGGGAGTGTGATGATGTGGGGAATGTTTTTTGTGGCATTCCCTGCGTGATCTCGTCATTCTGGAAGGCACAATGGATCAACAGAAGTATGCAGACATCCTTGGGGACCATGTCCACCCTTATTCGCAGATTGTTTTTCTTCAGCAAGACGTCATCTACCAACCGAACAATGTCATTCAGCTCGCAGTGTACGTGCGCGGTTCGAAGAGCACGAGGACGAGTTTACCCTTCGCCTGGCCACCAACTCCCCCGATTTAACCCCAATCGAAAATGTGTGGGACCATCTCAATCGGGTTGTTCTCACCATGGATACGCAACCGAGGAATCTAGTGCGGTTGACCATGGTACTGGAGTCGGCATGGCTTCGCATCCCTGCCGGTACCATCCACAATTGAATTGACTCTCTTCCTGCACTCAGCGGTCTCGCAGCGGTCAGTGCTGGAAAAGGGAGCTCTTAAGAATTTTGACGGGTGGTCACCTTGATGTGACTGATCTGGGTATTTCGCCTCGCCCCACTCCGCTCTATCCCTCTCCGCCTTCCATCCAGTCGCGCTCTGCTTCTTCTGTTCCACCTCGCCCGTTCTCTCTGACCGCCGCCGCTGCCCTGACCCTCTACTTTGGAACTAATTTTCAGTTGTGACCTTCAATTACTCTGGGAATAATTGCGCAAACTGCTAATTGCTGATACTTGATATTGGAATCAATCACATTGTTGAACTTATTAGCAAGATTTATTGGCTTTTTTAGAAGCTTCTTGTAGATTTCCTCACTATTTTCGGGATATTCACGAAAGAGTGAAGCAATGCGCACATAAATTTTGCTCTAAGGACTGAGAAAGTTGGAAGGGGTAGTTTTTACGAATCTCATGTAGACTATAACTTTTCTTTTGCATTGAAGGTCAGTTATACAACATTTCACTACGGCATGCGTACAAAACTGTAGATTTAAATAAAAAACAAACAGTCCCCAAACGATACCGCACGTCGGAAGGAATGCTTCAGTATAATATGCTTACTGCAAGGGTTAGCGGTACCAGAATATCGAGTAGCCTCTTCTCGGGCACGTGCGTTTTCATGCGCAATAGACTCGTATTGCTTCTCTCGCATACGACAAGAGGCAGTGGCATTCTTCTGGCATCCCCGCAGGGGGGGAAGAAGGTTACAAACAATCACGTGAGATAAATAATTATAGGCAATTTTTTTCAGATTTCAGTAACTTCAATTTCATTAACATTAATTTAGCAATTAGGTAAAAGAAATCTTCATGACTTTTACTTTAAAAAATCTATTGAATAATTTGAGTAAAAAGTTCTTCAAGAGGGTACATTTATTCTCTACAATCTAAAATAAAAATAATAATTTTCTAATAGTTAAGATTATTATTTATTTATTTATTTATTTATTTATTTATTTACAAAACACATGTTCATGTGATTTCCAGAAAACTGTAGACAGTTTCACAAACACATCGACGAGCCATGACCAAAATGAATGGACTCATCGCGGCCTTTTAACGTGCACTGGTGGTGCATAAATAAAACTGAACAAATTTGCCTCTTCTTTTTTACTGCCACGGCACTACGATCACCAGTTGAATTCAGCGAGATCATGGCTATACTAAAGAAAATTGCGTGAGGATGCTTTGACTGCGATGACTACTGCAGTGGAGCATTGGAACTCTTCCGGATCTTTGTGAGTGGGCGCTTCACGGGACGTCCTCTGGATATAACGGCAAAACCATCGCTACTCACCTGACTTCTCTTCCGGAATGCGACAATTCGGCGTTATTTTGGTATTTTTCGTGGTTATCTGGTTCTTGTCGGACGACATATGTTCATGATTACATACATTGTAAGAAAGGAACTTTATTTATAACCCTGTCAGTCCAGATTACCAGAAAGTCATATCCTGTCAGTTTCACAGAGAAAACGAAACAATTGGACACGAGAGGATGACCACGATATACGTCTACTCACGTGAACTCCATGGTTCAAAAGGCGACATTACGTCGATGTGTGTTCTTACGTCTCTCAGAAGTATATTGCAAGTCCGCTTTATCTCACACGTTGAAAAAGAAATCGTTCTATGCGTTCAACAACGTGTTCATAAAATTACCTCATCTAAATGGTAGCGTGAAGATTTTCTTTCTTAAATAAGTTATTGAATTCAATTCTTGTAAAGAACAAACATTTGATTACATTCAGTTCTTCTCCACTTCTCCTTCAGTTTACATTCAGTACCTCCGTAATTCGTGGCAGGCCTTCAGCCCAGCGAAATTTGGACAGTCCAACCAATAAATACATTTTCTCTTAACCTCTAGAAACCATGAAAGTTTATTTGAACACGACCAAACTCATTCAAAAATGCCAACAAGTACAAAAAATTTACTATTATATACACGACATTAAAGTATTAAGCATTCACTTCTCTAACCCAAAAATAGCTTTTATGTGTTTAGGGTTTATAACAGCTTCATTGTACAGCTTCATTCACGTGTACCAGCGAACCGCGTGTTTCTGGTGGTAGGGAACAAATTGGTAATTTTCTTCAGAGGGAGTAAAACATAAAAAAAAGTAAAACATCTTTGAGAATTAAAGGTGATTGGATTAAACGAGAGTTTTAAATGTTTACTAACTGTGGATAAGGAACTCTATACATGTGTGGATGAGGAACTCTATACTAACTCTATACATGCTGCACCTGCTGCGCGAAGTCGCTGACGTTTGCACTTAAAGACCTTTAAAACTGCAACAGCACGACCAGCCACGTGGCGCTCATGGAGAGCAAGGTCGTGATGAGACGGAGGTCCACGCGGAAGAAGCCGCAGGCGGAGAAGGCGACGGGCCTGTGCTGCACCTGCTGCGCAAAGTCGCTGACGTTTGCACTTAAAGACCTTTAAAGCTGCAACAGGACGACCAGTCACGTGGCGCTCATGGAGAGCAAGGTCGTGATGAGTCGGAGGTCCACGCGGAAGAAGCCGCAGGCGGAGAAGGCGACGGGCCTGCGCTGCACCTGCTGCGCAAAGTCGCTGACGTTTGCACTTAAAGACCTTTAAAGCTGCAACAGCACGACCAGCCACGTGGCGCTCATGGAGAGCAAGGTCGTGATGAGACGGAGGTCCACGCGGAAGAAGCCGCAGGCGGAGAAGGCGACGGGCCTGTGCTGCACCTGCTGCGCAAAGTCGCTGACGTTTGCACTTAAAGACCTTTAAAGCTGCAACAGCACGACCAGCCACGTGGCGCTCATGGAGAGCAAGGTCGTGATGAGTCGGAGGTCCACGCGGAAGAAGCCGCAGGCAGAGAAGGCGACGGGGCTTCGCTGCATCTGCTGCGCGAAGTCACTGACGTTTGCACTTAAAGACCTTTAAAGCTGCATCACCACGACCAGCCACGTGGCGCTCATGGAGAGCAAGGTCGTGATGAGTCGGAGGTCCACGCGGAAGAAGCCGCAGGCGGAGAAGGCGACGCTGACGTTTGCACTTCAAAGCTGCGCTGACGGTCGCCTGTTGCTGCACTGCTGCGTGAAGTCGCTGACGTTTGCACTTAAAGACCTTTAAAGCTGCAACAGCACGACCAGCCACGTGGCGCTCACGGTCGTGATGAGAGGTCTTGACGTTTGCACTTAAAGACCTTTAGCCACGTGGCGCTCATGGAGAGCAAGCGTGATGAGTCGGAGGTCCACGCGGAAGAAGCCGCAGGCGGAGAAGGCGACGGGCCTGTGCTGCACCTGCTGCGCAAAGTCGCTGACGTTTGCACTTAAAGACCTTTAAAGCTGCAACAGCACGACCAGCCACGTGGCGCTCATGGAGAGCAAGGTCGTGATGAGACGGAGGTCCACGCGGAAGAAGCCGCAGGCGGAGAAGGCGACGGGCCTGTGCTGCACCTGCTGCGCAAAGTCGCTGACGTTTGCACTTAAAGACCTTTAAAGCTGCAACAGCACGACCAGCCACGTGGCGCTCATGGACAGCAAGGTCGTGATGAGTCGGAGGTCCACGCGGAAGAAGCCGCAGGCAGAGAAGGCGACGGGGCTTCGCTGCATCTGCTGCGCGAAGTCGCTGACGTTTGCACTTAAAGACCTTTAAAGCTGCAACACCACGACCAGCCACGTGGCGCTCATGGAGAGCAAGGTCGTGATGAGTCGGAGGTCCACGCGGAAGAAGCCGCAGGCGGAGAAGGCGACGGGCTGCGCTGCACCTGCTGCGCAAAGTCGCTGACGTTTGCACTTAAAGACCTTTAAAGCTGCAACAGCACGACCAGCCACGTGGCGCTCATGGAGAGCAAGGTCGTGATGAGTCGGAGGTCCACGCGGAAGAAGCCGCAGGCGGAGAAGGCGACGGGGCTTCGCTGCATCTGCTGCGCGAAGTCGCTGACGTTTGCACTTAAAGACCTTTAAAGCTGCAACAGCACGACCAGCCACGTGGCGCTCATGGAGAGCAAGGTCGTGATGAGTCGGAGGTCCACGCGGAAGAAGCCGCAGGCGGAGAAGGCGACGGGCCTGTGCTGCACCTGCTGCGCAAAGTCGCTGACGTCCACGCGGAAGAAGCCGCAGGCGGAGAAGGCGACGGGCCTGTGCTGCACCTGCTGCGCAAAGTCGCTGACGTTTGCACTTAAAGACCTTTAAAGCTGCAACA
This sequence comes from Teleogryllus occipitalis, assembly GCA_011170035.1. NCBI lineage: Eukaryota > Metazoa > Arthropoda > Insecta > Orthoptera > Gryllidae > Teleogryllus > Teleogryllus occipitalis. The sequence continues at coordinate 126,589 of BLKR01014982.1, forward strand.
GCACGACCAGCCACGTGGCGCTCATGGACAGCAAGGTCGTGATGAGTCGGAGGTCCACGCGGAAGAAGCCGCAGGCGGAGAAGGCGACGGGGCTTCGCTGCATCTGCTGCGCGAAGTCGCTGACGTTTGCACTTAAAGACCTTTAAAGCTGCAACAGCACGACCAGCCACGTGGCGCTCATGGAGAGCAAGGTCGTGATGAGTCGGAGGTCCACGCGGAAGAAGCCGCAGGCGGAGAAGGCGACGGAGCTTCGCTGCATCTGCTGCGCGAAGTCGCTGAAGTTTGCACTTAAAGACCTTTAAAGCTGCAACAGGACGACCAGTCACGTGGCGCTCATGGAGAGCAAGGTCGTGATGAGTCGGAGGTCCACGCGGAAGAAGCCGCAGGCGGAGAAGGCGACGGAGCTTCGCTGCATCTGCTGCGCGAAGTCGCTGAAGTTTGCACTTAAAGACCTTTAAAGCTGCAACAGGACGACCAGTCACGTGGCGCTCATGGAGAGCAAGGTCGTGATGAGTCGTAGGTCCACGCGGAAGAAGCCGCAGGCGGAGAAGGCGACGGAGCTTCGCTGCATCTGCTGCGCGAAGTCGCTGACGTTTGCGCTTAAAGACCTTTAAAGCTGCAACACCACGACCAGCCACGTGGCGCTCATGGTGAATAAGGTCGTGATGAGTCGGAGGTCCACGCGGAAGAAGCCGCAGGCAGAGAAGGCGACGGGGCTGCGCTGCACCTGCTGCGCGAATTCGCTAACGCTGCGCCCAATCGGGGCCTCTAGGAACCGCGTGCGCAGCAGCGCTTCCAAATGCGCAGCCGTGCGCAGCGATTCCTCGCTCAGCGCCCAGCAGGCGACGCACATCGCGCAAAAGCCCAGCAGGTTTCCTATAGTGGAGCACAGCTTATACAGAATGCCTACGCTCTTCAGTTCGTTCTCAGGTCTAGGCAAATAGCCAGGTCGACATAAACTGTGCAGGATGATGAGAGTCCGAAAAAACACGCAGGCAGTTTCTAGGAACACTGGAAAGCCGAAGATAAAGTTGATTTGTTCGAGGGAATTACGGAGTTCTAAGTGTATTCGTTGAAACTTATTTATTTCGTTTAAAAAATAAGTAACACACCTTTCGTGATGTTTTATCTCGACCCCAAATTGAGTTTGTAAGCCTGTTTCATTATGTAGTCTTCTCCGTATTTTTCTGGTAAGTTTTCTAAGATTCAGATTTAAATAATAAAATTGTAGCCTGATTAACATTACTATATTCACAAACTTTATGTTCGAGATATTTGTTACGGAAAATACCACAAATTTCAGAAACGCAATGTGAACTAATGAAGATCTAATAAAATCAGAAGTTCGGGTGACACTCAGAAATAAAAGGGCGCCGCATACTTCGATTAAAACGAGGAAACGAATACGGTCCACAGACGTTCTACTGATGTGCAGTTCTCTTGTTATCCTATTTATGGTGCGGAAAGCAGAGACTAATTGCTGTCTGTAAACAAAGGCTACAGTCAAGCAAGCAAACGCCTCGACGAAGCTGCTGAGAAATGTACACGTGGTTGCTAATGTCAAGAAAAGTCCCGAATGACTCGGGAGGATTGAATACTGAGGCTTGATTGTGAATGATCCAATACCTGCGATAATAATAAATATCGCCATTACTGCTGGATGTATGACGTAATACGATGGCAGGGGAGTGTCGTCCAGCCAGAAATTCTTTGGGAATGGGGCAATACCGACAACTCTGCAGAGGTAGTACACTGGCAGGGTTGCATTCATCAACGGTTCCCCTCGAGACGCCTTTTTTGCAGACATCTTTCAACACTTCGAGAACTCACATAAATGTTCTAAAACGATGTTTCCAATATGCTATTTATGTATTTAGATGAATATGGGTCAGTAATGTGCCAATGCGATGCCCAAAATTATTTTCGTAGAATTAAACTGAATTGTATTAGTTACAAGATGAACATTAGTTTAGCGTCGCCTTACGAGATGGCGACCCCGAAACCGACCTCTTCCTGGGAGCAACTGCGAGCGTTTACTTGTGCTGATTTCAAGGCGTAAGCAAGAATGATTCAGAAGCAATCAATATGTGCCTTTTTAGTAAATTGCTTTAAAGGAAACAATGTATTATCTCTTCGCCGTGTACGTAAAACTTCACGTCACGCAAGTTCATCCCACTGGTGAGTCCCTGATGCATTAATTAATGGGAATATGAAGAAAATATTGATTTTTTTCGTTTTTATTAAAAGGCTTCTTCGATTAATTTCCTACGTGAACTAGCATTGATTAAGCATTAAATATATAAAAAAGTAATAAAATGCTACGTGTATCATAAAATGCCCTTCAATGAAAGATTTCTTGCAATGGAAACGGTCATATATAACACAGGTATACAAAAAAAGATTATGGAAGAATCAATTAAATATGTATCCTTTATTAAATTTATGACTCATGAGTCAAAGTCACTGCAAATCGATGGTAGGATTGTTCCGTTAATCTTAAATGGTTATTGGAGTTCTGTGAAGCAACAAAGCACATCAACTCCTGAATACAAAGTCGTCATTGTAACTTTCGATCGCAACGCCTATTAATAAACGAGGAGGAGGTAAGACAAGTTCGCAAGACAAAGAGCCATAATTTTTCAGGAGGAATGCAGGTGTATGCTTGACTCGTTCTTGAACGCTATTTGTCAAAATCCCTAGGGTGAAATAGTAATTGCAATTAGGAATGGAAAGGGGTTAAGTGTATTTAGTTAAGTTTATAAGTATATTTATTTAGAGGCGATTTCTTTACAGTATTATATTTATGAGTGCATGGGGTTTAAATAATGTCAAATAAAGTTTCTGAAAATCACAAGAGTTTTCTGTGAAAATGAGCTCAAAATCCCGCATTTTCAGAAACGCTCAAATGCCATTTTCTGAAAAATGCCTCCAAATTTTATCTTCCAATTTTTCCAATGGATAATGCTTATTGTACTGTTTAATATGACGTTAAGTTTATTTTTGTGTATAATTTTTTTTTCAACAATTGCAAAAATGTGTTTTTGTGACGTCTCTCACGTCGGTAATATTTACATTAGAGGCAATTTCTTCACGTTACTGTTTTTATAAGTACATATGCTTTAAATAATGTCAAGTAAAGTTTCTCGAAAACTCAACCGTTTTTTGTAAAAATGAGCTCAAATTTCCGCATTTTCAGAAACGCTAAAACTCCATTTTCTCAAAAATGGCTCCAAATGTTTTCTTCACAATTTTCCAACGGATAGTGGTAATGGTACTGTTTAATATGACGTAAAGTTCATTTTGGGATATTCTTTTGTTTTTCAAAAATTACAAAAATATACTTTTTTTCAATACCCCTCACGCCGTAATATGCACATTTCAATGGATACATATTCAATTTGTGAGTTGAAGTTCTTCAAATTACTTCAAATGAAGTTGTTTGAAAACTCAATAGATTCCTGTGAAGAAGAGCTCCAAATTTCGCAATTACAGTGACGCTTAACGCCATTTTCTTAAAAACGGTTCCAAATTTTTCAATGAAAATTGCTATTTAGGACCAGGTTTTAGCCTTCCTTGATATGCTTAAATTAATATTTGAGTTCAACTATTTGGAAAACGAAAAGTTAAGAAAATGTCAAAAAAAATGTATTTTGGGAGGCGATAGTTGTCAGCTGGCAAGAGGATGAGGCAAGGCCGAAAAGTCAGTTCACCCCAGGGAAATTAGAAAACTTAACTATGAGAAATTCTGTGCCATTCTGTAGCTCCTATAGTTACAATTTTCTACATTGTACGCACTATTGCACGCAAACTACTAAATATTTTAAAAATATCTACATGATCTTAATGAAAGAATTCTTTATGGACAACAACTCCATTCGAAGGAAAAACCTCTATCTTCAATTTTATAGTTGTAGAAAGACGTTGAAAAAATCAAACTTTTTGCAATTTTCGAAAATTCAGAGTTAAATCGGAACTATGTCACTTTTATGTGTATTATACTCTATTCTTACAAGAAATTTACAGAAAAAATTTGGAGCTGTTTTTGAGAAAATTTTTAAAATGTCCAGGGTCTTCATGTAAAGTACCCTCAAATTTTAAAGAACGTTTTTCAAAATTTCAACTGGAGCCAGATGGGCAGGAGTTCTTCAATTTGGAAAATATCGTAGGCATGACTTAGGCACTGGTAGTGTTCACAGACGGACTGACAGAGAGGCTGAGGTCGGAAGTAAAAAAAAAAAATCGTTATCAGGGGACCCCAAAATATGTATTTCCGTTGAAATCTTGAAATCGATTTTCCTCAGTATTACATGCCTTTCTGTATATTACGTATACACCTATACACGTATGTATACGAGAAAGTCACTAGAGGTGCTACAGAATGGCACAGACTTTCTCGTAGCAAATTTTTCTAATTTACTTGGCGTGGACTGGCTTTACGGACTTGCCCCATCCTCTTGCCAACTGCCATCTATCGTCACCCAAAGTACGTTTTTTGAAAGTTTCTCAACTTTTCGATTTCCTAATTGTAGAACCAAAATGTTACTTTAAGAATATTACAGAAGAGTAAAACCTCGTCCTAAATGGCAATTTTCATTGAAAAATTAGAAGCCGGTTTTAAGAAAATGGCATTTAACTGTTACTGTAAATGCAAATTTTGACACTATTTTCACAGGAATCTATTGAGTTTTCGAAAAACTTCATTTGAAGTCATTTGAGGCAGTTCTACTCGCAAAGGTAATAATGTATACAAATTGGTGCAAATGTGCATATTAACGATGTGAGATGTATTTAAAAAAAGTACATTTGTGTAATTTTTGAGAAAAAAGATTACACCAAAATGAACTTTACGTCGTATTAAACAGTGCAATGAGCTCTATCTATTGGAAACGTTTGAAGAAAAAATTAGGACCGCTTTTGAGAAAATGGCGTTTGAGCGTTTTGAAAATGCGGAATTTTGAGCTCATTTTACAGAAAAATGTTGAGTTTTCGGAGAAACTTTATCTGACATTATTTAATGCTGTACTCATCGCCTCTAATGTAAATATTACCGACGTAGGAGGCAAGTAAAAAAAATAAATTTTTGTAACTTTTAAAGAAACAAAAGAATAGAGCAATATGGTGTTTACGTCATGTTTGACACTAACTCTACAAAAAATTGAAAGAAAAAATTTGAAGCCGTTTTTGAGAAAATCTTGTTTTTGTTATTTTTTAAAATTGCAAATATCGCATGCACTATTGCACGAAACTACTAAAATTTTCCAAAAAATCTACATGATCACTATGAAAGAACTATTTATGAACAAAAAATTTCATTTGAAGTTTCATTTGATTCTCCCTTTGTTTTTGACGAATCTCTGTCTTCAATTTTGTAGTTGTAGGAAGACGCCACAAAAAATTCAGATACTTACAATTTTCGAAAATTTAGAGTTAACCGTGGAAATAGGACCTATGCCATTTTTATAAGTGTATTACACTCTATTCTTACAAGAAATTTAAAAAATTGGAGACGTTTTTGAGAAAATTTTGAAAATGTCCGGGGGGCTTCATATAAAGTATCCCCAAATTTTAAAGAATGTTTTTCAAAATCTCAAAGCTTCAACTAGAGAGGACAGGGGTTTATTCAGTTTGGAAAAAAAAAACTACGCACGGTTTAGGTGCTAGTAGTGTTCACAGGCGGACGGACGGACGTTTTGCTTTTAATTGGTTTTCCGGCATGAAGAACCCGTAAAACAGAGATTCTGGCTACACCCCGTGTCAGAGGAGTTTTTCTTAATTTAGCAACTGGATTTATCCACTTTTTAGTTGTCTGGGCTCGGCAATGATTTTTTTTCTGCCGAAAATCCGCCGTTTTTTCGCGCAGCATTACATAACTTTTTCTATACTCAGTATATTACTCTATATATACGTACGTATACGAGAAAGTAAAAATTACATTTATGTAATTGTTGAAAAATCTGAAGAGTACATCAAAATGGCGTTTATGTCATGTTATTTAGTGCATTTAGTTCTATGCGTATAAAGAGAGTAACGAAAACATTTGAAGCCGTTTTTGAGGGAAATCTAGTTTTTAAAATTGCTTTGATTTCACACAAAATTACTCGACAACAACTACAAGTCTATTTAAAAAATGTGTCCCCATTAAAAGATCTAATTTTGAAGAACAGATTTTATTCATAAGAAAAATATCTTCAATACTGTTGTAGGAAGACACCTAAAAGAAATTGAACTTGTGTCATTTTCGAAAATTCAGATATATCAACGAATCTGAGACCTGCAGTTTTTAAGAGTATTTTAGGCTCTCCAAGGACAACGTTTAATTAAATGAATTGGAGCAATTTTTGTGAAAAATTTGAAATAAAAAAAATTACGTCCTCGAGGTTTCATGTAAAGAACCCCAAAATTTAAACTTCAGTACAGAATTCAAGAAGCCGCGACATCAGCCAGATCAATTAGGGAAACACAATGTTGGGGAAAACCCTGCTGACGGTTTAGCCGCCAGCAGTGTTCACAGACTGACAAACGGACGGACGGACAGACAGACAGGCAATTTTGCCGTCCAATTTTTAGGTATCAAGGATCCATAAATTGAATTTCTGAGTATCCAATGGGTTAGAGGAAGTAATTTATTATATGTAAGAACAAGATTTATAGATTTTTTTGTTGTCAATACCCCGCAATAAAAGCTTTTCTGTCGAATATTCGCCTTTTTTCCGGAGGATGATTACAATACTTTTTCTTCTTAGAAGGTAAGCCGAGAAAGTAAAAATCAGTATTCTTTTAGATATTTTGCAAATAAGTTCAAAAACCAAGGCGGGTGGGAAACAGCCTCCGGCAGAGGAACAAATTTTCATTTCCAAATGAAAGCGAGTTACAAAACTAAAAAAAAATTTAATATAAAATCTTCTTTTACTTCACTACTTGATCCGAGGCACTTTCGGCTCAGAGATGAGCCGATGCACTACAAGGTACTAGTAGGAAAGTTGTAAGACAATGGAAAGTAAGTGACTTTTAAAACAGGCGAGTGATTAATGGTCTAACATCTTTATTATCAACTCATGTGTAGTACTTCGTTTTAATTAACCTCATTTGTATGAAGTGCTGTGAATGTAAATCGTTGCAGGAATATCTTATCACCTTCAGAGGAATAATGTGGAGGTAGACCTCCTTTAAGGAATGATAAAGGGAACTTACGAAGGATTGTCATGTGTACTAAAATGAAAGCGATAATTATTAATGCGGTTCATCAATAAAACAGCTATCAACTGTATGGTTGATTTTGTTAAAAACCAAGCGTCAAACGTTAGTTCATGACAGTTCATTTACGCCTTTATTTGTCATTGTTCATTTTCCCATTCGATGCAATTGAAAAAACATCTGGATAGTTAGGTCATTCAATGTTGCTATGAAGACATGGAACAGGGTAAATTAATGTTCTTTCGGAAGTTGAGTATTTACACAAACATTACATACTCGTTCAGTGAAGTGCGCGCTTCTTAAATTTTTTTAGCAGTACTGAGAAACATTGAATAAATGAATAATTGAACGGAGAATGTAAGGGGCTAAAAAATATCAACAAATGATACTGGTGAGAGAAACTTGAAAATTATCCATAAAAAAACAAGTTATTTCATCTTTCAGGGATAGTATCGAAAACGAATGAATATCTATCCATCGTGGGCGATAGGGCAGATGTTTGAGAATTCGTTAAGATCAGCCAGATACTCTCGATGGAAAGGCAACATGAAATATCGGCACTGATAATAGCATTTGCGAGACCTATTCCGGCATCCACTTGACTTACGTCTTGAATGGGAGGCGGTGTGATAAGGAAAATATTCCGACACTTCGGTTTTATCACATCAGCTGATTGGAAATTTATTTACAAAAGAATGAATGTAGCGCGATCCAACAACAAAGAGCTTACCGTTTCAATCCACCCCGCATCTGCAGAAGTCGGCAACTGTTGTATCAAGCCGCATATTATGAAATCATTATACTGATCTACGTGGGGTTTGCTGTCTTTTTGTTGGCTATAGTTTTGCGCATTATTTATAACTCTTGCAACTTTCGAAAATTCAGAGTTAAACGAAAATGAATTCTGCGCCATTTTTCTGAGCGTAGTTTACTCTATAAATTTAAAGAAACATTTTGGAGCAGTTTTTGAGAAATCATTTATTTTCTAAATTGCATTAGCTCCAGGCCTAAATTACGCGAAAACTACTCGTTTTCCACGAAGCTGAACTATTGAACTTAATTACGTCATTTTGCAACTAAGAAGTTGTGACTTCTGACACGGGTTAATGCATTAATGAGTGCGCCTCTTTAGTGGTGCGAGCCTGGGCGGTGTGCGGGGCAGGCCAGTGGGTGCGACGACACTGTTGCACGCACCGAAACAAAGAGGGGGGGAATAGACCATGGGCTTCCAAATGCCATATAGAGTTTTTTTTAAAGTCTAGCGACATCATAACTCGTTGTTTGTCTCTATAAATACGTTCAATGAAGCCTAATGGAAAATATTGAAATCAGTCACAGCAGTGCGGCTCAAATGTGGGTTAAATCATTGATGGCGCGCGTCACAATTTTAGCCCACTGCAGTGAAATAGTTAAATTGTGCGAAGAAAACTTTCCAAAGTAGAGAATTTAAGCTAAATTCTTATCTAAATTAAAAGTATTTTGGTTAAAAGTTGACTGAACTATGGCTATTTGAAAAGTGTTTATTTCTACAGTTTTAAAGTAAAATTGGCCACATTCGGGCTAATGTGACACACTGAGTCAAATACGTAAAGATTGATGATCATAAAATTGTTGCGGGGTAACGTGGGCACCAACTCAGCCAAAAATCCGTTGATAAAAATAACATTATATATTATTCATTCTTTATTTTCTAAAAAATAGCGAAAAAGGCCGAAAATAGGGTGCTTATGGAGGTTTGTGGCACCCCTAAACACATTTTAAAAACTGTTGTTTTGTGAACGATATTTTTCTTGCATCGAACACCAAAATCTAATACTATGAAGGGAATTACTTCCTCTATTGTTAATATTGTTATTTCTACCGTTGTCCTGCTATGCTCACAAATTCTTTCAATGTTAACACTAATTTATTAAATTTACTTCCAATTTAATCATGGGTTCAACATACAACATATTATACCTTACCTGTTGCACGTGGACGTGTAATTCTATACAGAATCACGATTCCTGGAAGTTCTATTGATTAAAACCAATTATTAGATTGATGGCAACTAATATAAATTATCGGCCTTTTCCACCAATAAAAATTTAACTATTATTCTTACATATTTTGCGAATTATTTTGATCTCATGAGAATTATATTCAATGTGGAACATTAAAACACCGTACAGGTTTGAATATAAGTTCGTAAGCTTCCTATAAGATCTTGATAGATGACTTCTCGACTGACTAGCAGAATTTTGTCCATGGAATCCTTGTTATACTAATTCTCGCGTCCTTGCCTAAACTAAAAATGTTCCAGAATTTTCTCAATGATTTGCTATTAATGGGACTTAATATTTCCCACAAAATTAATATGTTGTCGCGACTTTCCCTATCTGTGTTTCGTATGAAACACCTATTCGCAACTGACTATATTCAGCATCTTATTGAAAAATTCTTTTATCTATGGAGCTACCCTAATGTATATTTCCTCGAAACACGGAGTCTTCATTACAATTCCAATTCCAATTTATTATTATACATCCATAATTTACAATTTCAATTTAATATAATTTAAACAATACCAAGCTCTCAAACCTCACACTAATCGTAACTTCCCGCCTCACTATCATTTAAACAATACCCAGCCTATGCTGAAAATCCGTTCGCCCCTCATCAACAGCTTACGTGCGTTCGCTTCAATATTTTTCTAGAGCATGATCCCATGCGTCCTTCCACAAGATCGCAGCTATCAATGCTCTCTCCAAACCTTTTCATATAATGTGTTCGGGGCCGTGTCCATCTGCACAGCGCTGTGACATCAAGCATGGAATATCACACTTTCTTGATTTGTTGTCCTAACAACGCGTATTCTTTGACTTTCGAGTTTGCAAACAATGCTATTATTCCTGTCGCTGGTTGCCGATTTAAGCATTCAAATTCAATCCAGGGTTCTTGGCTTATCACGAAATACACACACTCTCTCTCTCTCTCTCTCTCTCTCTCTCTCTATATATATATATATATATATATATATATATATATATATATATATAGAGAGAGAGAGAGAGGCAGCGTTGACGTTACCTCGCCGTTGAAGAAGCAGAAGATGCAGGCGACGGCGGCGCCCTGCAGCCCGTCCAGCAGGTGGTCGAGCAGCTCCAGCGCCCGCCGCCACGCGCACTCCGCGGGCCGGAACACCGTGAAGAGGAACTGCACGCCGAACAGCGGCACCAGCACCAGCGTGGCGCGCACCGCTCGCCTGCGCACCGCACCACACCACACCACACCACCCTTCACTCACACTGCGTACGGAATGCACCCACGCTCCACGCCTTCACTTAACAACACTAAGATACATAGTTTCCACGTTTTATGGACTGGGTACATTTTGGACCCAATATTTTGTTCAAAATAAATACCTATTTTTATATTCTCGTAGACGTCCGTAA
>BLKR01014983.1:0-137180 GCA_011170035.1 Teleogryllus occipitalis
TTTAAATTGTACTCTCTGAAAATCTCTAATAATTTCTTCAAATCCTTCAAATGGGACTCCAAATCAGGTGAGAACAAAATAATGTCGTCGACGTACATCACTATGGTGTTCTTCAAGTCCGCCGGGATCACATCGTCGAGATACCTGATCAACGCTGCGCCAGAATTTTTTACCCCGAATGGCAATCGTGTAAATGAATATACAGTTCCTTCAAATTTAAAACTAATGTATTGCTGACATCCAGCTTCTACCTCTATTTGCCAATACGCGGATGAAAAATCTAACGCGCTGAAGATCTTCGCCCCTCCTAACTTCATAACCATTTCACTTACGGTAGGTGGCGTCTCGTATCGTGGAATTGTGACCGTATTTAACCTTCTCGCGTCAAGACACAAACGAATGTTCCCGTTCTTCTTTACTACTACAACCAACGGACTAACGTACGGGGTTATTGCCTTTCTAATAACGCCCTTCTGCTCCATCTCTTTAATCAACTGGCGCACCTGCCCATGATACACCTGTGGTACGGGATATTGCTTCGTAGAAAACGGCGTAGTATCCTTCAATTGCAGCTTAAACTTGTAGCCCTTCACCGGCTCTGACGACTCCCCAAAAACTTCAATAAATTCCCTTAGCAACTGGCGAACTCGCACCGGACAGCCCTCTTGATCGATGACCTCCTCCGCGGCCCTTTCCACATTCTGAAGAGTCTCTTCCATGGTAGCTTGAAGCTCGTTTCCTTCCGCCTCCGTACTATCAAGTTGAGCGACCACTGACCTGCTTCCAATAAAACCTTGCGACTTTAGCGTTATTCTCCTCGCTCTCACGTCGACAACGGCTTGGCAAGCATCCAGTGCATCCATCCCAATGATGACGTCACGGATCAGCCCCCGGACAACAATTGCTGCTACCTCTATTGTCACCTCTCCTAAATCTATTTCCAACCAGATTTGCTTCCCTGTGGTGTTTGCCGCTCTTCGATTAGCCATGATCACGCGAAGCTTCCGCGTCGGCAGTTCTACCAACATATGCCCCTCTTTCTGCACCTTCTTGCAAAATTCTTCCGATACCGCACTAATACTACTACCCGTATCTACCAGCGCTCGAACTTCCTTCCCGTAACACCTGCCTTGCAGAATCAAACATATACTTGGCCCTGCGCCTTCTGTTGTTTCCTCTCGAAGCAATTCATCACCTTCGACCACAATGCTCGCTATTGCCACAATTGTCACGACATCCTTTTGCCTCTCGTTTGGTTCGATCCACCTTCTCGCACCAAACGCGTCTAGTTTTCCTTCCTTGCCGTTAGTTCCCATCGCCCTTGCGCCCCTTCCGTCTTTGCCTGATTACGATCCCTGGCTTCTTGCTCCGATCGTTCCGCGCCTGCTCGTTCGCCGTCCTTCGGCTTCGGTTTTCGTTGCACCTGTCCGTCCTGTGACGTTTCTTCCCTCCCTCGAGGCTTGTCTTCGCGCACCTCTATTGCGCACACATCATGCCGATATCGCCCTCCATTGTATCGGTTATTGCCATTACCATTACCGGAATTCGGACCTTTCCCGTTACGCCCGTCCCGTTCATTCTCGTCGTTCGCCTGATCGAACCGACTTTTTCAATTAACGCGTCAATCGTCTCCGGCATATTGTTCCAAAGCAAATTTCTTATCCCGCTCGGCATCTGTCGTATGAGGATTCGAATAATTTCCGCCGGGTTAAATTCTTCGCTGCATACCTTAAATGCACTAACTTTCCGGGTGACGAAATCGCTCATAGTTTCGGCGCTTCCTTTCCGATACCGTTCTGACATCAGCCGGTATTTCAACTCGAACCTATGGTGTTGGTTCCAATACCTCTCTAGGAACTTTGCGCGCCATTCCCCATACTTTCGCGGTGTCGGCGTCAATGCCTGCCACCAATATTGCGCCTTGGAACTAAGGGCTTCTTCGACAAACCTCAACTTCGTCCCTTCCGGAATATCATTAACTTTGAAATAGTTCTCGAGTGCTGTCAAGAACGAGTACGGTTGCTCTCTACTTTCCCCATGGAACCTTAAGTAATTTGGCAACGTTGCATGCCCCATCGCATAACCGTTGCCACTCGCTCGACGTGCTGCATACACCTGTTGCTCTAGATCCGCAATTTTGTCCAAAATCTCCTTGTCGACTTCTTTCGGCGATCCTACACCTGTTAACTTCCAATTGTCTATTTCTCCCTGGACAGCCGTTCTAATATTTTCATCTATTCCACTAATAGATTCTTCGACCCGACCTATGCGAACATCCTGCTGTTGCGACACTTCTCTGAAGTCCCGCACGTTCTTGCCTATATCCGACAATCTCGCTTCCTGTCGCTGCACCGATTGTTGTAAGGTGCCCACGGTCGATTGGATTTCGCCCACACCTGAACTGATCTGTTGATTGAAAACCTCCTGCACAGCAAAACGGGTCTCGGATGTTTCCTCTACCGCTTTCGTGTCCCGTTCCAATCGTGTGAAGCGCGCGATCGCCTCAGCTTTAAACGCGCTCACCTCTTCCTGAACCTTCGACACCGCGGCCTGCACTTCACTTTGCAATTTGCTCAATACGACATTTATTCCTTTATTTTGCTCTGCGATTTCCTCGAATTTACTTTGTAAACTGATTTCTATCTGAGCGTTATTACCTTCTATTTTGGCGCTCATCTCTTGCATATACCGAAACATCATAGCAAGGGTCGGTTCCGGTACATCTTGTGCCTCCGCCGGAACTTCACCTACAGTCAGCTGACTCCTAGCTGCCCCTTGCGCATTAATCGCAATATTTCCTTCCCCTTCTAATTCCACATCCTCTAACCGCTGATACTCCTCGCCCTCCTCGTAGGCAGAAATTGTTTCGGAATCGGACGCGTTGCGAACACTAACAACTTTACCACTTCGCGTCTCCATCTCGCTATCTTATTCTTTACCCAGCGCAAAGCACAATTTACCAGTCCCCACTTATCCAGGCCTCAAGTTGCAGCGCCATTTATGTAATGAATCCCTTTCTTCTTACTATCTATTCTATTTGCCCCACCGTTGGGCCGCCATTTAATATAATGAATCCTACTCTTTCATCTATTATTTATTTATTCTCAGCTATCTATTTATCATTCATTAATTTTATCCTCTAACTTCTCTACGTTATCTATGCCCGCGCTTTTATCAAATATATATATATATATATAATAAATCCCCTTTTTTTCTCTTTCCCCTTTTTAACTATCTACTGCCGTGGATACGCTGGCGTTCCTATACAGGAATCGCAGTGAGGTAACTAGATTGTGCGTGCTAGGTTAAATTACTACAAACATCTCAATTGATCCAGAACGAACCGCATTTCTGGTTCGATCATTTATTTACGTTGCTAACTTCACCCTATTTCCATTTCTACGGCGATAATTCACCGTCTTCCTTTCTACGTTAACATATATCATATAACATCAACATACACAAACAAACAAAAAACAACAAAAAACATAATACACAATAACAAAAAAAATCATTCATACATATTAACACAGACAATATCAAAATCACATTCATCCCTCGAATGCGCATTCCCTATTTTCCTCTACCTATTTCTACTTTATTCCTACTAACAAAACTTGATCTTCAACAAAATTGTTTTAATTATGGGATGCGTTTTGATACGAAGCATTTCAAGGAATTCCGACACACACACACACACATGCATATGCGTTTCACTTCCCTTTTTTCAGCTCATCTTTCGTACTGGAGACGTCCGGTGTCCGCTGTCCAATGCTCCTCGATGTCAGTCGACGGCCACTCTTACTCGCGGTTGCCTCCGAGAATCACTTCTCGTCAACCACTATGTTTCACCTCTTGAAAAGTTCTATTGCTTATTTCCATTTATTTTGGAAAATAATCGTCTAAATTATGCTGATGTGTATTGATTCAGTTAAGTCCCATAATAAAAATGTTTACCGCGCCAAATTTCCTCACACTAGAATACAACGTAATTGATTATCCGTAATTGCTTGAAGTTTTACTAATAAAATAACGTGAATTCAATGAATTTAAATTTTTGCTCCCTTTTCTAATGTTCCAAAATTTTTATAAATCTTTCGACGTTACTTCTCGTTAACTATTTCTACACTTCCAAAAAAACTAACGACACACCGATTTCACGCACACGAAGCGCTCATCACCATGTCCCTGACACATCTGCCCCACATCTGCATCCTTTCTTCACAATTTACATTGTTACTACCGATTTTTGTCACAAATAATTGACACACGCTTGCTCTGTTGGGTCTGGAAGATTTCCTTACTTCTCAGCATGGCGTCGTTTGTTTACATTATTGACTTCATTCCAACTTCCACATATTTTATGATTACTTCGCTGGCAAAAATGCGACAAAGTTGATGTTAATTTTGTCATCTTCCCCATATTTTATTCTATTCTTTCCCAACGTTTCAACCAAATCGGTCCGTGCGTTTGGTAATTATTTTTCAAAAACCCTGTTTGTAATGTTTCTTCTCTAACACAACAATGGCCATATCCTGTTCATTTTATTAAAAATTCCAAATATATTTCAAATTATAACTTCCGAATGTGTTAACCGAATTAAATGCCGTTTGTTTTATTTCGTTCTATAATTTCTGCTCTATCGGATGATTATATTCAATTTTCCCTAAATCTCACATGCTATAATTTCTTATTTTAATTTGGATTTACAAACATGTTTCTATCGGCACCGTTGCACTCCACATATACGTTTATTCTTTGCTACCTTTTGGCAACGTTGCATATGGGATTTTGTTCTCGAAACGTTGGATCATTACAATATGGCGAAAAAAGTGTCAAGTTTGTGGTACTAGTAATGGGCCACATAAAATGAGAAGAGTGAAGATGAGGCAATACAACGTTGGGATTCCTTTCGAATGAATTGTCATTGACTTGGCTGGCCCATTTCCAATGTCAAATGATGCTAAAATAATCCATAACCACGAGTATGTATTTATTTACAAGTGGGTTGAAGCATATCCCCTACCTAACCCAGAGGCCACTACTACCTCCGAAGTGCTGGTTAAGGAATGGGTGAGCCGATTTGGTGTGCCACTTGAATTACATTCAGATTAGGGACGGAACTTCGAATCCGTGTTTCAAGGAGTGAGTGAACTTCTTGGAATAAGAAAAACAAGAACAGCCCTACATCCGCAGCCAGACGGACTGGTGGAACGCATGAACACAGATCAATGGGAAAATATTAAGCGACGGTCGTGTCAGATCACCAACGCGACTGGGACCAATACATACATCTTTTCTTCTAGCCTTCCGCTCCACTGTTCATGAGATAACTGGGCAAACACCCGCTAATATCCCCTTCGGCCGGGAACTACGTCTACCATGTGATCTACAGTTTGGTTGTAAAACTAATGAAGAAATAGCCGGCGAAGACTTTGTAAACGACCTAAGACAGAAAATGGACGTAATTCATAACCAGGTGCGTGAAATAATCCAAATCGCAAGTGACAGGATGAAAGACGACAGTGGGAAGGACCATACGAGGTAGTGAAAAAGGATAAATAATGTCTACCGAATTAAAAAAAATTGCCGAATGAAAAACCACGAGTCATCCATTCGAATCGGCTGGCCCCGTACGCAGGAAGTAATGAAAATGATGAAGAAAAGACCGCACAAGTTTGTGAGCTGGACATGCAAGAGTTCACATTTGACGAGTTTGTCTCATATGTACATATGTACATATACAAGGAAGTAAATATGGCAATTCATTATATTCCACTCCCTACTAATCACCGTCTTGTGGGACATTGATGGTGTCATATATGTTGATGTTTTGCCCAAAGGCAGTTTCATCGATTCAAATTCTTGCATCATGACGCTCAATACCCTCACGAGTTCGATCTCAGAAGAATTGTGCACAAAGTTTGCCCTTGCATGATTACGCATATCTAAACACAAGTGTTGCAACAAGAGAACTGACGCAAATGGGTGGAACTTTGCTTACCCACCCACCGTACATTCTGGATATAGACCTCTCCAATTTCCATCTCTTTTAGCTAGTGAAAAATGTTGTTCACGGGAGAAAATTTGAAGATGACGCCAATGTGATCTGTGAAGTGAAAGAATTGCTACGTCATCAGGAAATACTGGTACTGGAAATACCGGTCCAAGTATCTCCGCCCCCATTGACTTACGAAAAATCGACTTTCGAGTTCTCGTCAGGTCTTCCAAAATGTGAGGTAGTGGAGTGCATGGATGTGTAAGTGTGTATGGGGAGAGGATTGGACAAGGAAAAGAAAGGAAAGATCGCATGTAGACTGTGACCGGTTTGTGAGGATACTGCTTCAAGATTCATCTGATATTGTTCGAAGAAATCACATAAAACTACCTATCGCAGGAGCTATCCGCTAAAACTCTCTTCCAGGCAGTGGTTGTATATGACCTAAATGTATAACTGGTGTTGAAAATCCGCCCCCGTCGATTCTCTAACTGTGGGCCAGGGACTCTGCAGAGACAATGTTAGTGCTCTGAACCAACTCAGCCGGTCATGTGTGTAAGCGGTGGTAGGCTAACATGTAATGTGTCGGGCCTGTGTGTGAGTGCTGGGATGGGAATAACACATCGAGAAAATTCAAGACGTACGATGGCAATGTGTGTTGTAGCGTAACACATGGTGCGAACTGCTTGTGGGTGAGCTGATTGCCTAGTATAATCTACTATTCACCTCTTAGGGTAATTTGCTTCCTGCAGTAGCACATTTTGGTGATTTGTGTCAGTGGTGTCTTTGGCAAAATAATTGTAAACTGGAATAACATATTATAATACAGAAGTGTATTATGTGGTTGTATTTAATGAATGTATTTCTGTGCAGGAATCTGTGAAGAAACAGAAAATGGTTGTGAAAATATTGGAATGGGAAATTCAAATTTATATTATAAAAGAGGAAAATTCTACTTGAATTATACTGATGGGACGAATTGTGCCTCCAATGTTAAGATCTCTACCATCATAGAATTTATTTGTGGAACCAAAGAATCACAAACAATTACTTTCCTCAATCCATGTGCTTATTCAGTTTCTGTTTTCACAAGTTTGGCTTGCACAGTAAGAATATTTTATTTTACTTAAATATATTAATCCTGTTTGCTACTTTAATTCACCAAAACTTCCATGGCGGTGATAAGTATTTATTTTAGATTTCTCAATTTACTTACAGGTAAACATTATTCATCTACATTGGGCAAAACATATTAGTTTTCCCCTATTAATTCATTTTTTCAATTTACCAAATTATTCAAATACATTATATTCGATAAACACCTACAGCATTGTGTTATTGCCAAGGAACATTAAAAATTGAATATATTTTTGAGCACTTCATGGGTTGACATCCACCCAGTTGTGTTGCCTTTTTTCGAATTTTCATTTTCTACATTTGAAATTTAGCTTAAAGGCTATGGCTACCAATTGCACCAACATGCATGTAGTATATTAATATGTATGCATCCCAATTTGTTATTACAGATAGATGTGAACCAAATCAGTATGTTATAGTTTCATCACATATGTTATGAGAAAAATTTCAGATATGTCGAGGTTTGGATAAATTTTCATTGACTGATATGGGCATCAATATTTCCCCAAACCTTGCTAAAGAAAGAACAACTTAATCAACATTTGCATGTAACAAGCTTCTAAATAATGTATGTAATGCAATTTCCATTGTCAATACGTTAAGTTTTCCTACATATTTTCAATAGTTAATTTTCCTTTGCCCCACGGGAAATAAAGTAAAAATATTTCAATCTCGTACGTATAATGAATACATTTCTCCATGTTAAGGAACTTTCCAAAAAATTTAAAATGGAATAGTTACAGGTGGTCCCAATTTGTATATTGATTTAGTATTCTTCCCTGTAATATTTACATTGAGAAAATTATCTTTAATAAACTTGTACATTTTTTCCGAATTTTTTGGTCCCTTTATAGTTTGATTGAATTGATCTCCCAGATCTTCATAAAATAACAAAATAACTTTTCAATTAAAAATTTTGGGAATAAAGTTGCAGCTGTGTTTGAGAAAAAGTTGTTCAAGCTTTTCTGAAAATGCGCAAAAAGCTCACGTACACGAAAAATGTAGGGATATCGAGATTGGTACTTCATAGGTCAGTTGAAGTATTTGTACTCACAGATGCATTAACTTTATCTGTAAAGATTGACAGTAAAATATATGTGTAAATATTAACAACTTGCAAGATATTTCAAAAAATACATATGCATAATTAAAAAAAGTTTTAATGAAATAGGTGCTTTTCTTAGTTCAGTATGCTCTATCCACTCCAAAAGTGCAAAAAAAAAAAATGGAGCTGTTTATCAAGAAATCTTGTTTACTTTGCTTAATTTCTTCAATTTTGTTCAAAATTATGTTAAAAAATATTCTGCTAAATACACTGAATAATATAAAATAAATCAATTTTGATTTTTCATAACTTACAAGAATATTATTTTTCTCATCTTACTACATACGTAGTAAAGAGTAAGTATTGTATGGTCTCAGGAAAAACAAGTGCTTTTTGCAAAAAAACAACAAAAAAACATATTTTGCGCATCAGAAAAAAACTTGCCTTATGCGGTTAATTACTTCCTCTTACACAATCTGTTATCAAAATTCCGAATTTGTGAATCCTTGATTCCGAAAAATTGGTGGACGGGAAAACGTCTGTGTTTGTCTGCAGTGCCAGATTACCGAACAGGCTGAGTAGACTGCAGCCTGGGGCGCGCAATTTTTGGGGGCAGACGAATTTCAGCGGATTCCGAAAATTTCATAAGGCGTACGTTTGAATGTTTTTTATAGAAATATTTATTTTCATATTTGAAACAAAAGAAGATCATAATATTCATTGATACATTCAGATGAAATGAATACAAAAAGATCGTATATTTATTGAATCAAAATCGTGGTAAGAATTATTTATATGTATATGTATAATCAATTATTCATTTGTACACAATATTTGCGTCGGTTACAAATATCGTTCAACAATTTTTTATTTGAAATAAAAATAGCTTTAATGTTTAAAAAAATAAAAAGGTGCTAAAACATTTCACAGCCTAGGGCGCACATTAGTCAAAGACGGGCACTGTTTATCTAACGTCAAATGTTAGGACCTAAACCATTCAGATGATTTACTCCAAAAGCTATTGATATCCCCATAGCAATCTTGAAAAAATCAAGGTCCTGCGAGTTTGAAACGAATATTTAGATGGGGGGGGGGAAGTCTCAACCTTTTTCAAAATTTCTCAGAAGTGGCCCAGAACTTTCTTCGGACAGCACAAAGGACCCATAAAGACAGCATAGACCTCATCTTAGTTGAAATATCTGAATTTTCGATAATTCAAAAGGCGATAATTTGAATTTTCGATAATTTTTTGGCGACTTTCTATAACTACAAATGTTTTTTAAACTAAGATATACAAATAAGGTCACATAATTTTTCGAAAATATTAAGTTTTTTCGTAATTTTGCGTGAAATGTAGACTATTTTTAAACAATTATTTTCTTAAAAACGGTCTCTTTTTTTTTCTTTATTTTTTTCAGGTAGATCATTAGACTTTTGAAACAATGTCCAATATCCCATTTTCAGCGAATTCTGTATTTTCGAAAATTGCTAAAAATAAAATTGCGCAAAATTTCAATATTGATAATAGAATTTTTTGTGTTATCAGTTTTAAAATGTGGGCTGTTTAAATAAGGTCATATGCAAATAAAAAAGACTAGTTTTTGCGTAATGTGTCGAAGAAAAAATAACCGGTAGCGGTAGCTCAGTGCATCAACTGATGTCACTGCAGCGCCTCTAACCGGGAGGTCCTAGGTTCGAGTCCTGACGGCGGAAGGATTTTCGACACTAGCTATTCAGCTAGGTCGAATTCAGCTGCTGTCTGGAGGAGAATTCTAGCGGCCGGCTGCTCTGATCGGTAGTTTTCCGTGGTTTCTCCGATCAACCCCAGGCGAATGCCGGAGCAGTACCCTACCAAACGGACCACGGACCGCGCGCGATCTGTCCTTCCTCTTCCTTGTCCTATCCTCTCCCCTTACACACACACTTACACTAACATGCACTACACTACCACTTATTGCGGGAGACCGGTCGGGAACTTAGAGCTAGCTGGGGCGGTGCCCCGCTGGTGGGAGAGTCCAGGTTAGGGGGAATCCCCACTAGCCCACGGTAGGTCGGCGCCGGAACTCGCCATCCAGCGGGGGAAGATCACCGCCATCTCACGAGAAAAAACATGCACTACACTAACGGGACTAATGACTGTAGTAGTTGACGCGCCCGGAAACACGAAAAAATCAATCAATCGAAGAAAAAATAAATTATAATTAATTGTGGGATATGGATTACGACAAGTGGGTAGACAAGTGGGCAGAACACTACCGATCTCTGTGGTACGATGATAAAGAAAACGCTGCTGTTAACCACAGAGCAAAATATCCAGAAGTTGACGACATCACATGGGAGGAGTTGACAATCGCTTTAAAAGGATTAAAAAATAGGAAAGCACCCGGACCAAACGGAATCAACAGCGAATTACTGAAGTATGGAGGTCAGACATTGCATAAACACCTCTTAAAACTGTTTAATGTGTGCTGGAGACAGCTCGAGATTCCTCAAAAATGGTTACAGGCGAGAGTGGTGTCCCTATACAAGAAAGGTGATGGAACTAACACCCAGAATTATCGAGGAATAAGTCTGCTAGACACTACCTACAAAGTATACGCTAGAATTCTGAATCAACGACTGAAGGCAATAGCCGAAGCACTTCTCTTAGAAGAGCAAACGGGATTCAGAAAAGGCCGTTCATCTACAGATGCAATATTTACCTTTAAGCGATTGATAGAAGAGCAAAGAGAACATAACAAAGAAACGCATCTTGCTTTTATAGATCTTGAAAAAGCTTTTGACAACGTTTGATGCATTCTTCTATGGGAAATATTAGAACGGAGAGGTTACCCAAGACACCTTATCGAAGCTGTAAAGAGTGTATACAAAGAAACTTCGATCATCTTAGGAAACTGTTAACCTAATATAATTGTCCCTACAAATAAAGGAGTAAAGCAAGGCTGTTCAATATCACCAACACTTTTTAACATATATCTAGACGACATCTATAGGATATGGAAAAATAAAGTCGATAAAGGTGTACAATTAAAAGGCTCTTTTTACATCAATTCAATGTTATATGCTGATGACAAAGTGGTGATACAAGAGACTGAAAACAAGCTCCAAATGTCCATTTTTATCTTAAAGAAAACACTTGAAGAATATGGACTTCAAATGTCCGCTCAAAAATCAAAAGTCATGGCATTCCGAGGCAAATATCCAGTAAGATCTAAAATAACAATAGGAAACTATAATTTAGAACAAGTTAGCAACTTCAAGTACTTAGGCTGTGACATATCCTGTAATATAGATCATGACGTGGAAGATAAACTAGTAAAATTCCGAAATGTTTGTGGAACGATACATAAATATCTTAGGAACCGAACACGAAAGGAGACATGGCTTAAGTTTTACAAGACAATTGCAGTCCTCACACTCATGTATGCCAGCGAAACATGGGTGAACACGAAAAAAATCAAAAATAAAATACAAACGGAAATGAAATTTCTCCGACACTAGGGCGTTCGCTACTCGACAAGAAACAGAATTCCGAAATAAGAGAAGTTTTAAAAGTCAGACAATTATATGAAATCATTCTCGAAAACAAGTTAAAATGGTACAATCATGTATCGAGAATGCCAACATACCGACTTCCATTCATAGCTATGAACTATAGAACAGAAGGAAGAAGGGACATTGGCAGACCGAGAAAAAAAAAATGGGTGCCGGAACAGGTCACATGACCTAAACCCTGTCAGGAAGAAGAAGAAGATATGGATTACAGGATTGGTCAGTTAATAAAATTCATTACAATTGACAATCTCGTAATCCATTTCCCTCAATTTATTAATGGTCGTGAATTCTACAATGGTCAATTATAATTAATGTTCATATCAAAAACAGCTCCACATTTTTTCTTTCAATTTTTTTCCTCATATAGTGCTCAAAAAATATATAGCAAGTGCTCAAAAAATTTTTCGTAGGTCTCATTTTCTTTGAACTCCCTGAATTTTCGAGAAGTTCAAAATTTAAAAATAAAGCGAGAAAGTTTATACGGCTGTAGCACTATTAGTTTTGAAGTGTCTCTCGCGTCATGAATATGTATATTACCGACATTTCATAACATTATTGCATTTGTGAGTACAAGTGCTTCATATCATTTCTTATGTAGTTAATTAAAAACTCAAAAGTTTTCTATGAAAAGGGGTCCAAAATTGCGCACTTTCAGAAACGCTCGAACGACATTTTCTCCAAAACAGCTCCAAATTTTTCAATGAAAATTTGCGTACTCCAAGTGTTACTCCTCCGTAATATTGTTAGTCATTTTTCAATTCTGCCATTAGAAGCTTGAACTATTGAGATAATGTGAAAAAAGTCTTTTAGGTGCTGGTAAATGGCAGCTGGGAAGGGGATGGGTTAAAACCAAAAAGATAAACCAGGATAAATAGATGAGGAAACTGGTTCAAGAAAGTCTGTACCATTCTGTTAGACCACTAGTTTATCTCTTAATTTCTCTCTTAGCTATTTTCTCTTTGCCATCTCCCTTCCCTCACACTTTTCTCTGCTTTCACACTGTATCTGATTATTCTAACTAAGACTTTGTTATTGCCAGGTTCCTTGTGAGACTGTGAATGACAGTCCCAAAAAAATAAATCTTTCTTTTCTGAGCAATAATCAAAATAGTTATAAAACAACAGCAAATGGCGTGGACTATTTTATCAGTGTTTGTAAGCCTCTATTTCCTAAAGTAGAAAATTGTGACATTGGGTCTGCAGTTTGTAAGTCTGTTGCTCATGAAGAAAACAGATCTGAAGAAGTGGTGAGTGTGATAAGTTCCATCAAATGTAAAATTTAAATGCCATTCCTGTATCACTAATGCAGAAAATTAACTTAAGTCACGTTGTTGTGATCCTTCGTGTACTTTTGTTGTTTGTTCTTGTTCTGATTCATTGTAAAAATGTTTCATAACCTCAGTTTTTTCGTTTCAGAGCCTTGGGTTTCCACACATCAGACCAGCCTTGCTTGGTGACAATGTCATTCTGAACTATTCTTCAAATCAAGAATGCTCAAGGAATCCATCCAAGAATGTTGGATCAAGCATAATTTTTGTGTGTAATCCTTCGGTTGGAATTGTGAGTAGAAACATTTGATATTAATCTTTGTATACTTACTGGGTGTGTAAGTTCTGACTGAAAAACTTTGTCCGACCGTCTTTCTGTCGGCCTGTCTGTCTTTCTCTCCGCCTGTCTGGCTTTATTAGTCCCATAAGTGTAGTACATGTTTTCCCCTCTGGAGATGGCGGTGATCTTCCCCCGCTGGCTGGAGAGATCCGACGCCGACCTACCGTCAGCTAGCGGGGTTTCCCCTATACAGGAATCTCCCACTAGCGGGGCTCCCCCCCAGCCGGGACAAGCTCCCGACCAGTCTCCGGAATATGTGTTAGTGTAATGCATGTTAGTGTAATTATGTGTCTAAGGAGAGAGGATAGGACAAGGAAGAGGAAGGAAAGATCGCGCGCGGTCCGTGGCCCGTTTTGTTAGGGTACTGCTTGGGCAGTCGCCTAGTGTTGATCGGAGAAACCACGGATAACTTCCGATCAGAGCAGCCAGACATTAGAATTCTCCTCCAGACAGCGACTGCATTCGACCTAGCTGAAAAGCTAGTGTCGAAAATCCTGCCGGCGAGGACATGAACCTAAGATCTCCCGGTCAGGGACGCTGCAGTGACATCAGTTGATGCACTGAGCTACCGCTCCCGGTATTTCTGTCCATCTGTCTGTCTTTCTGTCCGTCTGCCTTTCTGTCTGTCATTCTGTCCGTCTGTCTTTCTGCCCGTTTGCCTGTCCGTCCTTCCGACTGTCCGTCCGTCCTTCCGACTGTCCGTCCGTCCTTCCGACTGTCCGTCCGTCATTCCGACTGTCCGTCCGTCATTCCGACTGTCCGTCCGTCATTCCGACTGTCCGTCCGTCATTCCGACTGTCCGTCCGTCATTCCGACTGTCCGTCCGTCATTCCGACCATCCGTCCGTCCTTCCGTCCGCCCGTCCTTCCGACCGTCCGTCCGTCCGTCCATCCTTCCGACCGTCCGTCCGTTATTCCGACCGTCCGTCCTTCCGACCGTCCGTCCTTCCGACCGTCCGTCCGTCCGTCCGTCCGTCCGTCCGTCCGTCTGTCCTTTCGACCGTCCGTCCGTCTGTCCTTTCGACCGTCCGTCCGTCTGTCCTTTCGACCGTCCGTCCGTCTGTCCTTTCGACCGTCCGTCCGTCTGTCCTTTCGACCGTCCGTCCGTCTGTCCTTTCGACCGTCCGTCCGTCCTTTCGACCGTCCGTCCGTCTGTCCTTTCGACCGTCCGTCCGTCTGTCCTTTCGACCGTCCGTCCGTCTGTCCTTTCGACCGTCCGTCCGTCTGTCCTTTCGACCGTCCGTCCGTCTGTCCTTTCGACCGTCCGTCCGTCTGTCCTTTCGACCGTCCGTCTGTCCTTTCGACCGTCCGTCTGTCCTTTCGACCGTCCGTCTGTCCTTTCGACCGTCCGTCTGTCCTTTCGACCGTCCGTCTGTCCTTTCGACCGTCCGTCTGTCCTTTCGACCGTCCGTCTGTCCTTTCGACCGTCCGTCCGTCCGTCCTTCCGACCGTCCGTCCGTCCGTCCTTCCGACCGTCCGTCCGTCCGTCCTTCCGACCGTCCGTCCGTCCGTCCTTCCGACCGTCCTTCAGTCCTACCCATCCGTCCTTCCGACCGTCCGTCCGTCCATGTGTGAACACTACTTGCGCCCAAACCATGTGTAGGGATATTTCAAATTTGATGAAACCCCAGTCCATCCGGCTGCAGTTGGAGCTTTGAAATTTTGAAAAACGTTCTTTAAAATTTGGGGGTACTTTACATGAATCTCCCTAGACATTTTCAAAATTTTCTCAAAAACGGATGTAAATTTTTTCTTTGAATTTCATCTTAGAAAATCGATTTTGAGATGTTGAAATCATTGTTATTGTAGTCTCGAAATCAATTTTCCACAGCATTAAATAACTTTCTCTTTACTACATATATTACTTGGTATGTATGACGTACACAAGAAAGAAACTAGTAGTGCTACAGAATGACACAGACTTTCTGGTAGTAATAGTTTCTAATTTCCTTGGTGAGGACTGGCTTTATGGTCTTGCCCCATCCTCTTGCGAGTTGCCATCTTCTCTCAAAGTACATTTTTTTGATATTTTTCTCTACTTTTCTGTCTTCTAATTGTAGAACTGAAATATTACTTTAAGAATATTAAAGAAGAGAATGATATAGAATATTTAAGATACGAATATGTAGCTCTTTTTCACAGGATTCTGTTGACTTTTTGATAAACTTCTTTTAAGTCATTTGAAACACTTCCACTCACAAATGCAATAATGTATACGAATCAGTGGAAGTGTGTATATTAACAGCGTGAGAGGTATATAAAAAAAATTGCATTTTTGTGTAATTTTTGAAAAAGCAAATGAATGCAGCAAAATGAACTTTACATCATATTGTCTCTTGGCTGTCCGGGACATCATATTGAACAGTGCAATTACAGTCTGGGTTACATCATTTTGAACAGTGCAATTAGCACTATGCATTGGGAAAGTTTGCAGAAGCAAGGGCTTTGTGCATGAAGGTGTTAACTGCTTTCAGAATTGTCAAAGAACTTTTCTATGAGTGTCCTATTAGTTGCTTTGCTCCTTTTGATGAAAATCTCAATATTTATCATATAAAAAGAAATAATTTCCAGTAATATAAAAAAAAGTTCCATGCAAGGTTACTACATCTCAAATATCTCCTTTGGTCATTTTCTGAGTTAACACCTTCTTGCACAAGTCCTTCAATTGAGAAAATGTGAAAAAAATGTCTTTCTGGTGCTGATAAGTAGCAACTGGGGAGAAGGTGTGATACAACCAAAAAACTTCCCTAGACTGACGAGATTAGGAAACATTCTAGTGCAAGAAATTGTGCGCCATTTGTAGCACCAGCAGTTTTACTCTGGCAAGTGCCAGTGTTGGGAGTTTTTAAAATGATGGTTAAAGACAGTGCTTGATTTCTAAAATTTTAGGTTCCAGAATGCACCCCAAATTTACTTAATTTAATAGAAATGGTTATATAATTATAATTTAATTTAATAATTATTCCCGTGGTACCGGAACGCCGTTTTGTCGCATTGCACCAGAAATCAAGCCCTGGTTAAAGCTATTTTAAAATTGTATTTGGTTATTTTTTTAAATGATGGCCAATGTGTTAGTTGGTATTGTGATATGTAATTGTGACCACTATAAAAAAGTATGCATTGTGTTGCACCACCAATTTTCATTGCTGCTTCGGGTTGAAATGCATGCATTCTCTTCACAGCATTATCAGTATTTTCATGTATCTTTGTATTAAAGAAAAGCTCTATATCAGAACAACAACAACAACCCTTTTCAAACTTAGTTGTCTCCCCATTGAAAACTTGCATAATAGCTGACATGATGGTAGCAAGATAAGACATAGTTGTGGAAAGACAATTCTGACTTTTTTCTAATGGCTGTTCTAGGGTGCACCTGTTCTTAGTCAGAATCTACCTTCTGACTGTCATTATAAATTCATTTGGAAAACAAGCATTGTTTGTGATGATGATATAGTTAAACTAACTGATGCTGTATCTGAGAGGATGCTTAATAATAGTCAGAATAACATGTACGTTGATTTACGACCTCTCTGTGAGATTGGCAGATATGAAGTAAGTACCTGAATTTTTTGTAATAGAAGTGTGACTCAGTGTTATATACAATATTAAGGACAGATTTAGGCATTTATTCAGAAATTCATTTGCAGAAGTACTTCAATAATCCAGATTATTGGGACCAGTCCCTTTCCAAATGATAAAATTGTCAGTATTCTAGGCAGGAACAGATGAATAAATCCATTCATATTGAAAACTTTTTCAGAGAAAAAATACTGTTTTGTATTTTCGGCATAATGTCTTACTTGATGTACAGTACATCTAGACCTACAACAAAATACATTTTGTACATGAAACATACATACAGTATGTACAGTTTTCTTATTTTCTGCAATCAATATGTTCAATAGAATTATTAAGTTGTGTTGATTTTCTTAAACAAATATGTACATACTGTACTTGTATGCATGTGATGTTTACTTCAATTGCTGAGAAAAACACACAACGTACACCATACTCCCAACACCACCCACATCACACAACACCACACACACAACACACACACACCACCACAACACACACACACCACCACAACACACACACACCACCACACCACACAACACACCACACCATACCATGCACACACCACACCCCACACATACCACCACACCACACCACGCACACACCACACCACTCACACACCACACCACTCACACACCACACCACTCACACACGACACACACAAACCAGGGTTTAGGACTGTATTTAATAAAACCCCTTTTTGTTTTTTAAGGTCGCTTTTTAACAATGTAGTCATATAGTGACCACTGTGATTGTTTTATTCTATAGGGGAAACTATAGGAAGAACATGTAAAGACAACACAAACATCCATAATGAGAGATATGGGAACTCTCCCCTATTTCTCATTATGGATTACCACAAGATTATTGCTATCACCATGGAATTTACACAGGCAGGATTTGAACTTGTGACCCTTTTGAACTGTGGCAGTTACAGCCCTTCAGTCTTTGCGACCTTGGCTATCCAGGCCAGCTAATAAAACCTTGACCAAACTAAATATAATTTAAAGTAATGTAATTTGTTCAGGACTCAATTTACTCAAAAATGTTGTTGGATAAACACATTTTGGTTTAGAAATAATTGTACAGTTTTCATATGGTTTTGTTTTTATTTGTTTGTAAAATTAATCAGGTGTTTTCATTTAAGGTGCAGAATTTTGTGATAAGTTTGTGCAATCAGCATAGTCTTTGTGAAGTACAGAAAGTAGATACACACAAAAACATTTCTTACGGAAGAGCTGAATATGCTGTGTTTAATTACTCAGGGAACAAAACTAAGCTAATTATGACAAACGGTGATGATTGTGAAGCTTCTCCAGGTACAAGACATTATAACTTTTTGTGTTTTGATTAAATTGTTTTTCATATGTCAATTTCATTATTATGTGTTTTAGATAAATATCGGTCATCTCTTCATTTACTTTGCTCTCCAAATGCCATTGAAGATCTACATGTTTTGAAGGTAAGTTACAGCATTGATAACTTCAGTAATTAAGTTAACAGTGTGCTTTAGAAATATGTTTAAAGAATTCTTTTTGAAATTAATTGTGAAACTAATTTGGTAATGGTTTTACAATATTGGAGATATGTGAGTAGCACATTTAATGTGGAAATCACAATTATAAAATGTAAAAGAAAAACTTCACAATTTTTGGAACTTTTAAACTATTAAAAACATAATAGGGTAACAATTCTTCTAAATATTTTATCCTTGGTTGCTTTGGACAACATAGTACTCTCACTGCTGTAATTCTGTTTTATTTTTGTTTTGTGTGGGAAAATTCATTTACATCTTACTGAAGTTGAGCATCAGCTTTTGACAACTGATTGATAAAATAGAGTTGTCTTTTAAAAAAATTATCCAAGGCCCTTGAATTAATTCTTATTGTTTTCGCAACATAAACTCCTTAATTGCTAAGAATGGTAATTGCATTACGTGCAAAGAATTGTGTTTTTGAAACCTACAACCTTTTCCATCTTTTTCAGTATCACAAAAAAATTCCTATTGCACAATTCACATTTAGGGACTATTTCCTTTTACAATAATGTTTGCATTTCAGAAAATAATCCTCTTCTTAAGAAACTGTAAAATTAGAAATCAATGCACTGTGCATGGATTTGAGAAGCTTCATCTGATTCATTTCTGTTTCTTGATTAATCTATTTGTTTATTCCAATCCATTATCCATTTTGCCTCATTGCTAGGTAAATTTCGCAATGCAATAGATGACTACATAATACACTTCAAAATACTAACTATATCCCATTTCATTCACAGTATTATTTTTCTATAATCTGTTTTAATATCAGTATTAATGTTTTGCCTTGATTTCTTGCCCTTTTAATTGCCATTGCAAATAATTTTTTCATCACTAGTAACTATTAAAAATAAAAATATCTTCCTTTATTTTTGCAGCAGTTTACAAAAGGGTAAAGATTTTGTAGCATCTCTTTAATGTAATAATGGATTTATTCATGTGGGGTTCCTAATTTCTCAGTCTTATTTCTTCTGCCTGGTTTAAAAAAATGTGATATCAAGAAATTTCCTACATTTGCACGAGTATTTTATCATCTATAGAAAAGAAAAAAACGCAAACTGTGACAAGCTCTTTGTAATCAATGAACGCTCACAAATAAATACACCATATGAAAAGTTGAAACATTTTAGAGATAAGTCTCTGTTTTAACAAAATTGCAAAATATGCTCCTATAATTACAAGAATATGCACTATCGTATTAATCTGTGTGGCATTCATTTGTAACCAAATGTCAAGAAATTTCACTTAGCTATACCCCAAAGCAACAGATAAAAATATGCAAAATCATGGAAAGCCACTCCCTAATAATAAGTAACTGAATTCCAAGGCTCAAAAAATTACTGGGTGCTACAATGAGGTATAAAAAATGTATACAAAATAAATGTAGTCATGTTCAAAGTGCATTAAAGTCGCATGATTTAAAGGCAGGAAAAGGGAAAAAATAGGTTTGTCAGCAATCGAAAAAATTTGGAGGGGAAAAAACCACAACAAATGGGGTTTTGAGATTTTTTCATGTTTGTTCCAGGGTTGTGAGCCTACAAACACATTTTTTAAATTTGGCGCTAAGAAAATATCAAAAAATGTTTTTCTGATTATTTAAATTATTTTCTTATTTTTCAACTTTTTTTCAGTTTCAGATTAAAATATGTTAACTTCACGAAAAAAAAATTGAAATAAAAAAAACAACTCTTTTTTTGCTATAGAGGGAGGTAGGGGCGAGATGGGGGCTAATAACCTTTCTAATAAATCTTATTTTTATGTTAGTTGCAGTTTAATTACTCATATGTCATTTTGTTTTAGAGAACTTTTTACCATCTTTGCTGGGAAACCCTTTTCTCTTTAAAATTTTTGGAGGGATAGAGCTAAAAACACTGTAATAGATGACATAAACAATTTTGTGGATTCTTTTGATTTAAAAAAATACACATTTAACTTTTTTTATCTCTCTCTCACACCATTAATATTTATATTACTGGTTATTTGTACACATTATTGCATTTGTAAGTAACAAGGGCTTTAAATGATGCATACATTTTCTCAAAAACTAAAGTTTTCTGTGAAAATGAACTTTTTCAGAAACGCTCAAACGACATGGAACGATTTCTGGAAAATGGTTTGAAATTTTTTTTCAATTTTTTGTAAGGATAGTGCTAAATGAACTGAATTTCATGACATAAATGCCACTTTTATTCTATTGATTTTTTGAAAATATATGCCACTATCCTATTGATTTTTTTGAAAGTTATTTTTTTTAAAATATTTTTGAAACTCCTCTCATGTTGTGAATATTTACATTATGGCCATTTCTTATATATTATCACATTTTCAAGTACAACTGCTTCAAATAATTTCTTGTGAAGTTTCTCAAAATTTCGAAAGTTTTGAGTGGAAATGGACATCAACATGCACATTTTCAAGAATGCTCAACAACCATTTTCTTAAAAACGGTTCCCAATTTTCCAATGGATATGCGCATAAAGGATTATATTTTATGCTTCCACAATATTCTTAAAGTCACATTTCAGTTATACCTCAAAGAATAAAAAAAAATTGAGAAAAAGTGAAAAAAAAATGTGTTGGGCACCAATATATGGAAGCTGAGATGATTGGGCAAAACCTAAAATGTAGCACACCGAGAAAACCTGATATCGTTTATGCAATATAAATTATATTCTTTAAAATCTCATCTAATTACATTCTCTGATATATCCTCCTGTACCAAAATATAGAATGGAATATGCTAAGAAATAAGACCATTAAAAATGGAAGAGTCAATTAATTCTCATAGAGAAAAATATCTTGAGAAAATTACAGTGGAAAAAGAAATTTGCAACCAGAATCTTCCACTGCTGATTAAATATCATGAATCTTCAAATGATACAAACATGCAAAATTCGAAAGTAGTCATGATGTTGCTGTCCTGCTACTTCTATTGCATCATTCAAATCGAAATCAATTTTCAAAGACATCTCAAAAAAATTACTTTATTAAAATCAGGATACATTTGATATTTGAGTTTCTTTGAAGAATAAAGCCATTTATCTTGCGCGTGCACACGTGTATTGCTTATTTTGCAGTAAAGCTCTGTAATTCCTTTTTGGAGATAGTTGTCTGAATTTCTCAAAGCCCTTAAAATTTTGTGCAAAGCTAAGAAGTTAACCCACAGAGATCAGCACCATGGTACCCAATGAATTTTGAAATGTTCGTAGTACGTAGAAATAGTAATTTACTTTGACATTGCCCAATTGAAAATTATGGGCATTACTATTGTTGAATGTGAATTTTTGATGTACAAGAACAGTACAGTACAGGTACAATATGATACCTGTGTGATAATATTGTAACGTATTGTAGGACTACAGTTAGCAACCGCCACAAAGGGCGGCGGCAGAGGATTAGACGCCAGGGGCCAGGCAGGATGTGACACGCCGAGGTATTCTGGGAAATCCTAAGAGCTAGGGAAAGGGATGCCCAAAGTACGGGACAGCGCATTTTTGCCGCGTGCCGCGTGTCAAATTCTTGGAATCCAGGGAAATGGATGTCCAAAAATGCCTGGCAAAGCGGTCCGTGTGGGCCGTGTGCAAAACCCAGTGACGTTTCAGGTCACGTGGGTGGGGGCTATATAAGAACCAACGCAGAGCGCGGGGGTGGGGTTTGTTGAGCTGAGAGGGAACCCTCGTGCGAACGCACAAAAACTTGCGCCCAGGGCGGTGCGGAGCCGAGCTAGGCTCGTGCGGCAAACCATGTGTTGGGACGCCGTTGTGGACTATATCCACGGGTGACAAGAGGTCGCCGGAGCTGTCTGCTGTGTGCGGGAGGCTCGCTGAGGAGTGGCGCGGGCCACGAGTCAGTTATTCATTTTTAAGGATCGCTCCTGCGATCAGGAAAGTAAAGATCTACCAGAGCTGTAACTTAAAGTAGTACTGTACATATTGTGAATAAACCTGTACATATTTATCATTGAAGCTCGTGTCTGTGATTATTGTGTATTCCCACGACGTCACAATATGATACCATTGTTATAAATGGCTTTTCTGCCCCCTTGAAGAGTTTAGTATTTATTATGGATATTGTTTTTTGGGCTGCAAGCCTGTGGTCCAGTGGAAATAATTATTCCATACATTTTACAACTATGAAGGTCGTTTGATAAGTCTGGTAAATTTCTATGAAAGAGCGCGCATTGTTGTTAAACATGTGCATTGTTAGAAAACGATTCTTTGTAGACAGCTGTTTGACTTTTTAAACAAATATGACGCGTAGTTAATTATTGGCAACCAGCTGAATGCATGAGTTTGACGTGCGGCGTAGAAGATGGAGAAAAACGAGTTTTGTGCTGCGATTAAACATTTTTATTTGAAGGGCTGGACAGCATCGCAGATCAAAAATTATTTAGATGAAGTTCACGTAAACTCTGCGCCAGCATTGAAGACAATTTACTTCTGGATTAATGAGTTCAAACGTGGTCGCAGAAGCACAGAAGATGAAGTCCGCTCTGGGCGGCCAGTTGAGGTCACTACACCGAAAAAGTGGAAAAAGTGCACGATCTGGTAATGGAAGATCGCAGAGTGAAAGTGCGTGAGATTGCTGATGCCGTTGGCATCTCAACCGAAAGAGTGCACTTCATCTTGCACAAAAAACTGAGCTTGAAAAAGATGTGCGCGAAATGGGTGCTGCGATTGCTCACTTTGGATCAAAAACTGACTCGAAAGAACATTGAGGCAAAATCTGACAATGTTAAGGTGAAATCAGCAGGACTTTGGCGCAGATTCGTCACCGTGGATGAAACATGGATCCACCACTACACACCCGAAACCAAAAAAAATTCAAAATAGTGGATAATGACTAGTGAGAGTGCACCGAAGAAGGCGAAGACAATTTTGTCTGCAGGAAAGGTGATGGCAACGGTTTTTTGGGATTATCAGGGTGTAATCCTTATAGATTATTTGGAAAAGGGCAGAACCATAACTGGGTGCTATTACGCTTCATTATTGGATAGTTTAAAACAGAAATTGATCGAAAAACGGCCAAGGTTGTTGCACAAGAAAGTGCTGTTCCACCAAGGCAATGCTCCATCCCACACAGCAGCAGTCACAATGGTGAAAGTGCATCAGTTAGGACTCGAACTGGTTCCTCATCCACCATATTCGCCGGATTTAGCCCCGAGTGATTTCTTTCTATTCCCGAATTTGAAAATTTGGCTTGGTGGGGGGAAAATTTTCCTTAAATGAGGAAGTGATTGCTGCTGTAAACGGGTATTTTGCAGAGTTTGACAAATCCTATTTTTACGATGGGATGAAAAAATTGGAAACACGCTGGGCAAAGTGAATAGACCGAGAAGGAGACTATGTTGAAAAATTAGGTAAGTTTTTTTCTTAAAAAAATTTTTCTTCCATTTTTACCAAACTTATCAAACAGCCTTTGTACATTGTTTTATTTAATAGTTCTTTTAATATGAAATGTCAAAGAAAGAAAATTTTTTTATAAATCTGAAAGAAGAAACCTTAAAGGGTAAAGGGTAAAGTTTGGAGAAGGATGTTGTAGGTTTTTGTTTGATACAAAGACAATTCTTACAAAACATTTTCATTAAAAAGTTTTCATTATATACAGTAATTTACAACAAATAGCTGCTGCAATGCCTTATGATCTAGGTGTGTATTGAATAATAGTTTGGTATTGAAATAATTGTATTATATGGCACAGGTACAAAATAACTTTTCTCTCCCTCCTCTCCCCCACCCCTTCTTTTGTAAGTTTTAAAATTTTTCTGAGGGTATGTGTGACTTATGAAAACATGAATTGAAATGATTGAAAATAAAAATTAATTTGACCAGTGAAATATGAGAATAGTATGATTGTCACTAACTATATTCATTTAACTCACAGGTATCCCTTTTTCTTTTTTTGACAATCAATACACAAGTTTTCAAAAAAATATTTTATTGTCAATATAATGCTGGAACACAATGTTTCATGTAATATTTATATGCAGGTGTGAACAATCAATAAATGTATTAATTATACCTGGTAATAAAAAAAGACTTACAATTTTGAATCAGAATTTTGATTTTGAGTGGTTTTCTCCCATATTTATATTTTTTGTAATTACAACATTTTTTTACTTACACTTGTTTTCCATAATTTCATTTCTGATTATTGTGCATTTTTTATTTTTAATACTAAACAATACCATCAAAAATATTTTTCAATGCCTGAAAATGAGAAACTTGTTCAAAGAAAAACGGATACCTGTATGTTAAATTATTGAAAATTAATTTGATGCAGCCCTTTACTTGCTAAGTACTTTGCAAATAAAATAGTCACATCAATAACTGGTGGACTGATAATTTCAGATTCCAGAAATTTTGGGGAACTGTTTACTAAGCGTAGCTATACAAGCACTATTTCAATGAAAACAGTTTATTCTTAATCAGGTACTTTAACATTCTTATTAATTTCCCAACATTCTCAGCATCATCTCTTCTGTAAATTTCTTCATTACAGAATTATTACTTATTCACACTCACTTGATTTCACTGAGATTTCACAAGCACCATTTGCAAAACCATTGTTTGTAAAACCATTCAGTTCATTTAATATTTTGCATCTTTTATTTGAGAGATTATTTATTACCTCTAAAGGATTGATTGCTACATCAGCTGGTGGTGTTGATGACTTTATTATTGCAGATGAATTTATTAATTCTAGTTTATCTGGACCACGTGATTTTTTCAATGGTGGTCTGCGGTGATGGGGAAGTGCGTAACGGAGTTTGTCCCAAAACCATGGATCACCCCATTTCACATACGTATTTGTACTTAAATAGGAGCGCAACTCAGAATCTAGATTGTCTATAGGTCCCAAGTCTCCATATACCACAACTATTACACGTGCTCTTTTTTCCGAGAGTGCTTGTTTATGTGCAGCTCGGAACTCAAGCCGTCCCCACTCACTTTTAATGAAGTTTTTAGAAAGAATTACAACAGTTCGTTTGGATTCATCTACTGATCTAGTTATCTGTGTTGTAATGAATTCACCTACTATCCAGTCTCTATAGTGAATACATATCTTGTACGGAGGTGTGCCGTTTTCCAATTCAGGCAATAGTTTGGTTGCCACAAAATCTTCATCTTGATGAGAATAACTGATGAATGCATCATAAATTTTGTCTTTGTCTAGTTCTTCTTCAGTGACAAACCATAAACACATGTTGTGGGCATACAACCAAACTTTGACTTCATTTTGATAACGGAAGTAAAGGGCGGCAAGTAATCCTCCTAAAATCCCTAATAACGCTGTAATTGAACTAGCAACAATTATAATTGTCTGATCCACTGGACATATCTCTTCTGCTATTAGCAGGGCAATAGGATTTCCTTCTTTACAAGTAATATTATAGAGATTTTTCACCTAAAACAAAAACAGTGCCATCTTCAATGTAACATGCAACTAAGATATAGATGGTACGATACAGACTATTCACTTAAATATTTTCTTACCTGTCGAAAACTGTTTTGAAGAAAACCAAGAAGATCTAAGGCTTTGCAATCACAACTCCATGGATTGCTATGAAGTGATACATTCGTTCTATTAGTTAGAAATTCCAAAAGAGAAGAATTAAGTTGAGTCATGTTGTTGTGATCCAACTTCAGCTCCTAAAAATTATACAATCCACTTTATTCCTTTAAACAGAATGCATAATAAAAATTGTATTTACCAATTATATGCAGTTATATATTTTTCTAAAAGTATACCTTCAGATTTGTTGGTAGAGCACCATCTTCAATCCATGAAATATAATTATGAGATACAGACAAAGTTGTTACATTTGTCTGATTGAGAGATGAATTTAGAGATAGTGAACGTAGAGAGTTATTGTCTAGATACAAATCAATTAACAGTTTATCTGGAAATGTTGGATTCAGTAATTCTTGAGGAATTTGTGTTAGACCAGCCCCTGTACAATTCACTTCAAGGTGCTTTGCAGCTATCCAGTGAAAACATTGACATTGAGTGGGGCACCTGTTGGAATGTTGCCATTTACATTTGAAAGTGAGAGAATTTAATTTTGATATTGGATATCCAGACAAAGACGGAGGTCCTCTGCAAGTCAGTGTATTAATAATCAGCCTCAGTCGGTTGTATGTAGTCGGTTTCATCCTTTTTTCTTGGTATCTAAGAAGCTCGTAAAGCTTGCAATTGCATTCCAATTCATTTCCTGTTAAATCCACTACTGACATCTCAGTAGAAGCCTCCTCAACTGCAGTTTGTGAATTCATTAATTCCAGAAAAGAGAGATTTAGTGTTACAATTTTATTATACTGCAGGTTCACAAGTATTCGGGGAGAGAGAAACTGCAGATCCTGTGCCTGAAAATAATACATATTATAAATATTATG
The DNA here is from genome assembly GCA_011170035.1 of Teleogryllus occipitalis. Taxonomy (NCBI): domain Eukaryota; kingdom Metazoa; phylum Arthropoda; class Insecta; order Orthoptera; family Gryllidae; genus Teleogryllus; species Teleogryllus occipitalis. The sequence continues at coordinate 26,852 of BLKR01014983.1, forward strand.
CAAGTACAAAAATTTTATAAAAAAGATTAAGAAAATTTAGAGCCTTACACTGATGTATGTGAAGTTGTTGTAGCTTAGATTCAAAGAGTGTAATTTTCTGAGGATCCACATCCAGTCACTGAACATTGTTCGAATGTTATTGTGAGATAAATCTAGTTCTTGCAGGTTTGGGCAGTTAGATATTGGAGAAGAGTCATATCGTATAAAATTGTTGAATGTGAGATTATTATGAGACATTACAAGAATTTGCAACTTAGTCATGGTTTGAAATGCATAATGGTGTATGTCTTCTATATTATTATTGTTGAGGTAAAGTGATTGTAATTCATGAGGTCCTTGAAGTAACTCTCTGTTGAAACAATAAACAAGTTCAATACATTTCTTTTAAAGCAAGATATACATATGCAAATTATTAAAAAACAAAAAGGAAAAAAAATATAAGAATTAAAAACCTACTTACTCATTAATTGAAGTCAGTTTGTTTTTTTCTAAATGTAAAATTAGCAGATTCTTGAGAGATGCAAAAGGGGATCCATGTATGGTTGCTAATTTATTATTGCTTATATCAAGCTCTTTTAGATACTCTGTGTCTCGAAATAATAATTCAGGTAATGTTACCAAGGAATTTCTTGATATGTCAACTTTGGCGAGTTTAGATGTGTTCCAGAACATGTCCTCAGGTACAGTAGAAAGATTACATCTACTAAGAATAATTTCATTAAGCTGAGGTAGATCAGCAAATAATCTGTGAGGAATTTGACTTAGTTTGTGGTTATTCTGAAGTTTCACCAGTTCAAGTCTCTTTGTGGATGAGAAAATTCTTTCTGGGAGAGATGTAAGATTATTTTTGACGAGGCTCAAAATTTTTAGATTTTCCATTTCAGTGAATGTGTCAGGTGATATGTAGACAATTTCATTTGCAGTAAAATCAAGAGATGAGATGTTTTCAAGTCCAATGAACATTTCTTTTGTTAGATTTGAGAGTTTGTTTCCCCATAAAGTAAGGAATTCCAATTTTTTCAAATCTTTAAATGTTCCTGGAAGTAATTGCTGAATGTTGTTTTCTCCAATATCTAATTTTTTAAGGCTTATTAACCCAGCTAATTCACCATTTTGTAGGGTGATATTGTTTCCATGCAAATCTAAATTTGTTAGATCTTTCATGTTTTGGAAGAGCTGACTCGGAAGTTCTGTAAGAAAGTTGCTGGGTAGGAGGAGATGAGTGATGTTATCAATTTTCCGGAAGTATTGATCATCAATAGTAAAATTCCCTAGTCCGTGGTCAATTCTAATTTTTTTCATGCCAGTGATATTCATATTGGCTAGAAAAGTAGACAAAGAAACTTTTGGCATTGGACATGACTGAATATCCAGAAAATTGACATAACCAATACTGATGCCATTTAGCCAATCGTAATTTACATTGAGACTGGTGCATTGCAATGTCGCTTCAAGATTAGTCTTCACAGAGATTTTCATTAGGGCTTGCCAATGACTGTTCAAAGAAGGCATTCTGGGACATTCAAAAGAGAAACCAGCTGGAGTACACTCAATTCTGCTACAGTTTTGTAGTTGTAAATTCTGACATAAATATTTTGCTTCATTGTAATTCACAATCAGAAGCAGCAGCAGCACCACCTGCAGTGACAGTTTCCACATGGTGACTGCAACCATCTAAAAAGGAAATAATACACATCATTAAGATACGCTCATATTGTATTTAAAATGATGGAGAATGAGAACACTTAACAATAAATATCAAGATATATATGGTCATATTTCATTTGGCGGAAGAAGCAATCGTCAGGAGCGAAGTCAGGAACTAGTTTAATTGCATGAATCAGTGGTATAGTTTGAAGAGGGGGCAGGGGGTCCGCCCCAGGTGACGCCATTTTACAAGCCACACTAATTAGAAAATTTTATGGTTTAATTATGTATGTCTTTAAAATTATATATTTAATACTTATACAGCAAAGAAAACTAAAACGCAAAAGTAGCGGTAAGTGTATTTTACACTGATCAAAGAATCGATTTCAATAATTACTTTAACTACTTTATAATTTGGCTCTATTGTCAAGAGACAATTATATGTCATTAAGCATAGACTTTGATGAAATTGTAGATTTGTGGGCTGCCCTTAAAGCTCGAAAGCGTTTAAAAGAATTTTATTTTAAAAGAACATGCATTTGTTAATTAGTTATACTTCATTTTAGATTTATTTAAAATTATATATCAATTATCCTGAATTACAATTTTAATGTATTATTAATAAATGCCAACTGCAAACATTCTTCTTTTTAAATAATGTATTTAATAATACAAAAGTATTTTTATTAAATAATGAATTAACTATTCAGTAATAAGATTTTTTTTGTATTTAATTAATGGGGGGGGGTAACATTTCCCCTGGGTGATACCAACAGAAGCAACACTGGCATGAACGATTTTTTGGACTCGTATCTTTCAAATTATTGTGAGAGCATGGTCTCCTTTTCATTTACGATGGCCGACTTGTGCTGAAGCTGTGGTAAATTATAAGTATAGTTCGGACATGTAGGCACTAAGAAAGTCGAAAATAGGCAGGCAAATAGGCACTTAAAACGAAATAGGCAGGCAAATAGGTATTATAGTTCACAATAGGCAGGCACTTTGGAAGTAAAAACTTAAAAATATGCAGGGAAATGGGCATTATGGTTGGATAATTTTAAAATGTAATACGTATTACATGAAGGATGAACACAATTGTCTAAAAACAAATCCAATTTCTTCGATTGTCAAAACATATTGCGGACTTAGATAATATTTCCCAAGAGTTGACTCTTGAGGGATTTTATATTTTGTTGGTTAAACTGGTTGAATGTTGGATTTTCAAGTTTTGAAAATGGAATGTTTGCGGCATGGTATAAGTCTGTGTTGAATTTCTTTCTTGTCTTCATCTTTTGACTGCACTCGCTGAAGAAGGTTTGAATAGTTTCTCTCACTTTTTTTTCCATTTTTTTTTGTGTGAGTTGTAGTGTTTTTATGTTGTAGGAAATATATTTTTGCACAGTTTACCTCCTTTTCTCAACACGGGCAAAAAAAAAAAAAAAAAAAAAAAAAAAACAGTCCGCCGTGAATCTTTTCCATCAATCCACTCTTTTATCAAAACACTTTTTGAAACAGTCTTTTGACATTGTAGCAAGCATGCTTAACAGGAACAGCAAATTTACAGATGCACCAAACTTCAAAACCAATACAAAATTTTCGAAGAAAACTCCGCCTATCTTGTGTAAGAGTCTTCGCCTACCTTCTAAAAGCGAAAGATGCTGGGAGCTTTATTTTTGAAAACAAGTTTATGTCTTGGTAAGGAACAGATAGCTCACTAATCACTGCGAAGATCGGAAAGACGAGAGCAATTTCCTGTTCTCTGGAGCGCCCTGACGGGCTTCGGCGAAGTAGTTAAGATAACTCGTAGTGTCATATTCTCATACGTCTCTAAGCGGTATCCCTGCTCGACGCGTTACTGGCAAGAACACATAGGCATAGAGCTTCTCGATCGGAGGACGCCCTGGCAGATTTTACGCGGTTGTTACTTTTTGGTAAAAATGTACCCATTAGTGATTTCTCAAAATATGACTAGGAAACAAAATTAGTGAAAAAAAAAATATATAAAAATGCTGAAAATTCAATACAGGCACTTAACGCTCGATTAGGCCATTATCTCTAAAATATGCATTTTAAAATCCTAGCCTTTGCCATTTCTCAGGTCAACACTGATAATGGGATAAGTTGTCAAAAAATACATTCAAAGAAATAAAATAGGCAAAAGGGCATTGTCCTGGCACTAATTATGAGATAAAAGGTTGGGAAACTAGAGAATTTACAGAGCTACAATTTGTATTTAGCCCTTTTTATGATCTGCTTAAAAATCGAAGGAAAAAGTCTTTTTTCTATTTTTCTTCATTTTTGTTCATTGTAATGCTTAAAATTGGATATAAACATCTGAAAAAAATTCTCGAAACATCTTTATCATCTATGGAAAATCCTAAGGATGATTAAAGTCAATATTCATAGCCATAATGTGGTTAAAAAAATTAAAGTTATATGGAGGAGCTAAAAAACACTTCATTTGTACGAAGTATTCGGGTATATAGATTTAAATCCGAGCAAAGCTTTGTTGTTTTTGTTTTTTACACTTCAATTACAATTTTCAACATAAATGTTTTTGGCCCCCCGTTTACTTATCTTATTCCGCTATCCCGTTTACAATTCTTCATTCCAAGAAACCTGGTTGACCACATTTTAACACTAGCGATGTTAGTCTCCTAGTAATGGAAAACTACTGATTTGATTTTATAGAGTTGTTGACAAAACCTGTAACGTAGACATTTATAGTAAGAAACAGTTAAGTAATTTAATAAAAAATGGTGTCAGTTTGCTGTCCTGAATGCATTAGTGCACGAGCATTGCTTAATCCGTAAAGTCATTTTAAAAGCGTCAGTTTAAGCACACGTCGATCGGGCTTAAAACTTTAAAAAAAATCGTTCCATAAGACATACCTATTATTATTATTATTATTATTATTATTATTATTATTATTATTATTATTATTATTATTATTAATGCGAGCTAATAGTCACTTTCTTTTAAAATATAATCACGATACATTACAATAAATTACAATAATGCGAAAATTTTGATGATAATGGATTTTTTTATGGCTCAAACCTTTTTTCTCTCTAAACAGACAAATATGAATAAAGACTTGCAAAAAATGGTTTCTTTTTAAGTTTTCTTTTGTTTTGTCAAACCAGAGTACTGTAGTACCCATTCAGACTGGATTTCATTGCTAGACTGAAGTGAACAGCAACTTTTAGCAGACACGTCGGAAACGTTATATCCACATCTATTACTTTGGGAGCTACTACTCTACTACTCTTTATGAACGATATGTCAGGCTCCTGATAATGGGTTACACACACTCCACTACCACCACCACCACCACTTTTGTCTCGCAGCTTAAGAAAAATGTATTGGAAACTGTCATCGGTCATGTATTGACAATCAAGAAAGGCGTCCAAGGAATCAAATTTTCTGCGTGGTCTCTGTAAGGTGAACGTTGTGAGGAATACTAATGTAAAATGGTATTGACAATTTGTTGCATTCTTATGAGATGACTATTGAAATGATGTTCGTTCATGCGCATGGTGTATTTATTTACTTGGAAGTGATAAAATATTTAAGAGATTATTTTCCCCTAGAAATCGAATTTTGCCACACCTGTTGATAGCATTTTTAGAATTGGACATTAAGATTCGAGCACCTAGCAGAAAGAGAATTGCTCAAAGGAGACTTCGCTCTGGCGCATTGGGGTGCAGGGAAAGTTGACAGCCGTAGGGGTGGGCCGTCCAGACACGCGGCAGTGGCTTGGGTGCGGCCGAGTCCAAGCTGTGTTCCTCAGCCAACAAGAAAGATTGAAAAGATTGATTTTTTCAGCTCGACTAAGTACTGGAATTTCACGGACTGACCGACCAATTGCCAGCGAAAGCGTAAACCTAAGAACCATTGACCCACCCTTATATCGCTGAATTTTCGCAAAAACTTCGACTTCACTCTACTCGCGTAGCATCACAGAAATATTTAAGGTCCAGGCCATATTTTGCTTTTATTGTTCTAATTTTATTATGAAAATTGGAGTCAAGGTTATGGTAGATACAAGTTTTCGGGATCTCTATTTTTTTTCTACCAGTCTTTTTACTTGTGTTTTTTCCGTCCGTTAGTCCTCATTAAGGTGGCTTTTAATTTTATAATTTTAAATTGTTCTATAGGTATGTCTTATACCTATTGGGGGTATACTATTACCTTTTCCCTATAACATCGTTTACCTGAAGGCCCCATCGAAGAGTCGACACATCATGTGTATATTCGTTTATTGTACGTGAAAAATAGAGAAATTACAATTGATGCTGGTGGAAGGGGCACAGACGTACCAAATCACGAAATTAATCAAAATATTAAATTTTTGGAGTCTATATAATATTGTTCATGACAAAAATAGTATAATATGCAATCATTGAAATATGATTTGATTTTCATGACCTATTACAATGTTCTCAAATAGCGATTTTAGTTTCCCAGAAAAAATAAAGTCCACGTTAAATTCTATGTAAATCGTTGGCTTACTACAGTAACCCTCATTAACACGTATTTCAAGGGACCAAAATAATTGGAGTTCGTGTTATCGGAGTATTATAAATGTCCGTATTACCGTAGTCTCTTACCGAAGATTTGTTCGTGTTACGGCGAAATTCGTGTTAAACGAGTTCGTGCTAACGAGGGTTTACTGTAATTCTATAAACGCTAAACTCTTTTTCAGTGATGAGAAATAATGCTTTTAATGACCAAGCAAGATGCCGGAGTTGATGGTAAAAATTGAATAAAACTTTTGTCTCCTTTTAAAAATTGCACAAAAAAGCAGATTTCATGATTAATTTTCTTGTGGTATATTCTTAATATTGTATATTTAGCATGATATCCCCCACAACATTTTGGATGGAATGGACAAAATTACTGTAGTATTAGTTTCAAATTTAGTTTCCTATAATAATCGTGGGCAAAGTAGGTAAATAATACCAGTCCCTAAAAAAAATCGGCAGTCTTCCGCTAAATTGGGTGTCCCATTAATCTGTTCTAAAATGTTCCAATGGATGCATAGTTATGGACATTACTAGGTGGCGGATTTTAATGAAATGTCATTTTTTCTTTTCACTTTAGAACAATGCCGTTTAGTATAGAAATTCATTTTATGTTATGACAAAAGGAAATGACCCATTATTATACATAATTATTTTGCATTTTTTTGTCGATTTCGACTAATAAGACATTTTTGTACCTTATCCGTAATTTTTAATGCATTTTTTGCTGATTTCATAGATTTGAATGTCATATCTATTTGTTTTTAATTTAATGTCATATCTATTTTAATGGTACTTCAAATAATATTTACGAGATGCAAAAAATGTTCTTCACAGAATTACTCAGTAGCCTATTCAATTTGTTCGCTCAGAAATTGTTTTGACAGCCGTTGTGAGTATGTAATTCTTGTGACATATCGGCGCCATTGCCGGTTTAACTAAAACGCCATTTCGGGATAACTAAAGACGATTTCGTGGCAAAATTTGCAAGTTGAGTTCACGTGAACGAATGGAAGAAGCCTGGATTACTAATGTAATGTATCCAACAGCTTGAGTTGTTCATCCGAACTAATTTTTATAAGTTTTTTTTGCGTCATTTTTCTTTGGTTTTAGGGCATTTTAAAAGCATTTTATTGATCTTTTTGGCGATGTTTTAGGTCATCAAAATCCGTCCCCTAGACATTACTCTTGCGTAAAATTTGTTTGCCTACCTCTTCAATAATGTTTTCTACTTTGATGAATAATACAATAAATGTACACGTATCCTTAGTGAAAAGGTGTTAGTTTTTTGAACATCTCCAACATTTTGTAATTTTATTTTTAGAACATTCGGTTCAGAAATGTGATGAGAATGTAATTTTGAATTTTTTGGTGAAACTTTTCTCCAATTCGCCAAACAGTATCTTACTAGCTAAAACGCTTCTCATTAGAAAACTAAGCAATGGCAATATACTCCTATACATTTTTTAAACTACATTTCAAAAATTTGTAACTTCATGAAATTAAGTGCTGTTGCATTTTTGTTACATTACAACATTATATTGCTGCCTATCATAGAAAGTGCAAAGGACGAGGCGCCAGGGAGTGAATTTAGATTTGCGTTAATACGAATTAGAGGCAAGAATAAAATTGGAACTCTCGTAGAGTGTTATTACAATATTATAGTGTTTCCGTGTTCAATGAAGACTGTTACAAGGCGATACAATCGTCCAGTTACTTGCATCGTAATTGCTCGTTTATTTGTTTACATACAAAGGGTTTTAAAGGTTTTTTACAAATGTTAAACATAATTTTTAAAAGAATTCAAGGAAGAATTTTTTACCGTTTTTCCAAGCAACCACGGAAGAAGATAATTCACGTCAAAGAAGACACGAGTCGAAAAAGTTATAAAGCATGCCTTGGCGAACGGTCACTCCGCCTTCAGCCTCCACAACCGCATCCGCCTTTAGTCACATATGTGAAGAGGTGGCGCCGTGACGCGCTAGTGGACGGTTAGTAATCGTCTCGGAGGCTTTATGAACTGCCATAATCTCCAGAAATGTCTGTTGAATGTGAGCTTATATTATGCAGTATGCAATTCACGATATCTCGTGTATATTTATGGAATAAAATTATAAGACAATTTTTTGTTGATATTTACAAATAAAAGTTTAGATCAGGTTTTTTTGAAAGCTCTGCTACTTCTCTTTTGTGGTCCCTGGTCTCGGCGAAAGTTGACTATTAATAGAGATTACTTATTATGAAATAAAGTATGTTTTCCTTCAAATCTGTTTGTCTTAAAACTACGAAAGGCCACAAAGCCTAATATCAGTTGCCTCCCCTGGTTTGTGTGAAACACCCTTGACTCTTTACTCATTCCCTTACTCTAAACTCGTTTTCCGACCTCACCTAATCAAAATCACGAGCAAACTTGACTTTAAGACAATTCGCTTTTTAGAACTTCAAAGCAGGACCGTCATATGAAGTAGTCAGCAAATGAACTTCAAATCTGTGTCCCGTACGCGCGTGCGGGTCGTTGACAAATTCACACAGAGGGGGAGAAGTTGTTTATAAACTTTGCAGGAAGGGCAAAGCGTACGCATTTTAATTCCATAAAGAGACCTTCGTTACAATCTGTTATATGAATAAAAAATGCTTTCCCCTGCGAGACAAAAGCCTCTCGAGGTCGATGTAAGAAGTAATGACAATACGTCGTAGGAACATAGCGAATAAACAGTCATCTCTGCCACTTTTCGGCATATTTTACAGCTCAAAAGAATGTGATCGCTTAATTCGAGTCAATGTATGAAATGTGCGTGGTCGCAAGGCTAGGTGGCCACTTAAAGGAGGGAATATTTACGTGTCTTATGGAAAAAATCGATTCCATAAAGCTTTTGTTAATGGAGGCGACCGCTTAATCAAGGTGGCCACTGTACAACATTTAAATTAGTGTTATAAAATAATGCTTTTAGATCGTGAGTTTAATGTTGACCAATTTTAATGGCTGGTCGAACATTAATAATACCAACAATAGGAACTATATGTTTAACTTTTTATCATTATTATTACTTTTCTCGCCCAATTGGAACCGTCGTTAGGTGCGTTCCTGCGTTTTTCGAACCTGACACCGGTGGTGTTACTCGGGATGCGAACGTGGGAGTAAGGAAGGGCATGCGTCCCGCCAGGACAGCCGGGCGGATGGAGCCGAGCGCCCCACATGCGGCCCAGCCGTCCGCGCGATGACGTCAGCTGCCCGCCTGTGCGTCACGGGCGCCGTCGGGCTCGCCCCAACCGCCTCATCATCTACACATTGTTAATTGTTGCTTTTGTTTGTTTGTTTGTTTTCTCGCTTCAACGGTCGTCCATGTCAACGCGCATTCTACTTCTGGCCCTCAGCATCAGATGCGACACGTTAGATGCAGCTTCGAGAGATTCTCAAGTTAGGTCTTCATTGATTAAAAAAAGTGACCAAAATAAATCAAAGGTTCTGGTGGATTCTTTAGAATGTTGAATACACATGTGCACGAAAGTTCTTCTAAGGTGTGATGTCGGGTTCAAAAGTAATCTAAGATTTATTATCTTTTGTCTTTTTTATATTTATTTGTTTGGCATCGAAATGATTGGAAGAGTTTTTTTAAGAATACCATTTTTTAATCTTTAAAAAAAATTGAGAATGTTATGATGCAAGTTCGACCGATTCTCTTGCATAAATTCGAAAGTTGGGAGGAATACTTGAACTAAGTGTAAATTTAAAGATCACTGAATGATAAGGAATCCGAAGAATGAAGGATCTAAGTAATTTCGGAAGTTCCGCTGTTATTCAATCTGTTATTGCATCTTTCACGTCGAAGTAACCGACATGAACACAAAACGTATGGTAAGACCGAGAGAACATACTTTTAAAATATGGATTCTGTTAGTGGGAAAACAGTCAAAAAATGAGTTTGGGAATCTCAAAGATTTTTTAGTATTTGCGAAATTAGACTGCTTCAAAGAAACGTAGCAGGTGACTATTTCCTTGTCCATGGCCTCTTATCAAATTGAAAATTGAATCTGTTGGCCATTTACTTATCAACGAGTTTTAAAATTATATTGGGATATGAAAGTTTTCTAACGAAAAATAATTAAGAAATATTGCATTAAATTAACTAACTACGACTGTTTACATTTTGCAAGGGAAAATAAAACGCTCTTCCGAGAGGTTCTAACCAAGGGCCACTACTTCTATGATGAGGGGGCGAGCATTAGCGTAACAAATTGAACACTGCGCTCTCCACCATATTGTTGGCAAAAGTGGGAGCGATCATTTAAAACTGTGTCTTAACACTTTTTAAGGGATATTACGGATTCAAAACTTCGGAAACTACATTGTTATTGTTCCTATACACTATGATAAATAAATAAACTAACAACTACTAATTACTACTAACACTATGATAAATACATAACTAAATAAAAAACTTAAATGTTTTAAAAATAACGTAATTAGAAATAGCTCGAATCGCTTGACTTTCAATTGATGTCATTTCAACCCATATTGAATAAATGTTATATTGTTACTTTTATGTCGCAGCGATTATAATTCCCAATATTTCTATAGATACAGTTCGGTTCCGAGTTCTCCGGCCCTGTGAGAGGGGTCCAAGTTTCTCCGCGGGGTGAAGGGAGCGCGATAAGGTGATGGGCTGTAGGATTTGTTTGACAGACGTCCGTGAGTCACACATGGGCTGTAGGCAAGGGCCAGCACGTGCTTGGTCAATGCATTGGTTTCGCAAACATCAGCTCAGTTTTGATTCAGAGTGCGCGAATGTTAGTTGCGAAATGGCGAAGCGGAAATCGAATTCGACAATTTACAGTGAAGGTCGGTTCTGCATCAGGCGACTACCATGGTCAGATGAATCAAGAAAATTTTGAAAATTGGGTGAGAGAAACATTATTACAATAACTGCCTTCTAAGGCAGTAACTGTTCTTGATAATGCTCCAAATCATTGTGTTAGCCAATAAAACCCCAACTGCATATGCATTAAAGCGCGACATGATTCAATGGTTGAATGCAAAAGGAATGCATGCTGGTGAAAACCTGAGGAAGCCTGAATTATACCAACTAGTTCTGCAACTAAAACCTCAGAACAAGACATACAAAATTGATGAGCTGTTTACCAGTAGCGGTCATTCTGTTATCCACCTTCTGAACCCCATTGAAATGGCATGGGCAAAAATTAAGAGACTTATAAAGGAAAGTAAAGAAGTTCTTAGAGCTTACAAACTGGGCTATCATTAAAGTCAGTATTGAAGACTGGAAGGGTTACTGCGCTCATGTCATGAAATGTGAAAATGAATACTGGGGGTGGGACGGTCCAGTGCCAAATATTATAGACAGTATTGTTATAAATATGGACTCGGATATCGAGTATGAAGACACTGAAAATAGCGATAGTTCATCAGTGGATAATGATTAGGTAAGGTCAATGTCTTTAACTCAATAGTAGTGTCCACCTTTTCCCCCACTCCCTACCGTCGCTTTCCTTCTGCATCCCCACTCTACCCCCTCTCCTTCGCTCTGCGACTGACACAGCGAAATGGCATGACGTCACAGAGCCGGAGACATCAGAACTGAACTGTAAAGGAAACAAAAAACAGCTTATGTTTCAACAACACTTCGGTTATAGAGCTAGTAAACCATAAAATGATTTTACGTAGGTAGTGTCAATACTGTGCAAACACACACACACACACACACACACACACACACACACACACACACACACACACACACACACACACATTGTTAGTCAGTAAACTTTTAAAACAATTAGCACTCTTTCCAGTTAACAGATCGCTTGTACAAAATATGATTCCAAAAGAAATTTCGGCGAAGATAATTTCCTCATTCTTGCATCATTTTGTTGCCCTCCGTAGCTAATGCAGTTTCTTTTTCAGCAGGAGAGATTTAAATTATTCTTTAAAGTGAAATGATTTAAATAAAGATTGGCACACAACTCTTCCTTCTCAAAAATGCTATGAAATATCCAAAACTCATGCAATCTATCTTCTATTTTTTTTTAAAAAAAAGGCGATTTTTGGACAAAAACTTTTACTGTGGAGCCCGCAGAAAAGGTGTATAAATTACTCCCTTTAACACGTTATGTAGTCAGAGTTTTAATAATACGATCAGCTTTTCATATTAATAAAATACTTTAGGTATATAACGATATTTATATTTTCTTACTCCGTGTGCAGGTATGCTAGAACCACATTAAAGTATAAGTTTCAATTAAGAGGAAAAATACTCATGTTACTACATGAAACATGTTTTAGTTGTATCATTTGGGTTATTTAAAGTTGCTTCTTGTAACACTAATGCTTCTTTATATTGACATTAAGGTCACCGAACCATGAAGCTCATTATATATTTTTATTGATGCGTAAATAATAGTATTTTCATAGTCTCATACAGACATACAAGACGCCTGACAGCGCCTCCCAGGGAACTAGTTGCCTACAATATGGCAGTCTTCAATTTGTAACGCTACACTAGCGCTACATGTGCATCTAGGTAATACTATCCAATATCTTTGGTTCCAACATGACCGAAATCGCGAAGAAAAGTTTCGATGCTGGGGGAGGTCCGTTCGCATTGCGGCGGCAGCCCCAGCTGCTCTCGCGGCCGCGAGCTCCAGAGGATGACGCGCCATTCGTCACTTCCGAGAGCTCTGCGCGCCCGCAGAGGGCCGGGCGGGGGTTTACTCGGCGGCTCTCAAAGCTTTTCGTGCACACGCTGTACGTTTTCACCGGTCACTGAAGCGTTAGCGAAGCAGCTCCAAGCGGATGGGACCGCCGAAGAAGGGAGGGTAACCGAGGGTTCATTATGTAAAACGCTAACAATGTGATAAAGAAATCCTAATGATACTGTGATAACTTCCATCTCCCGCGTGGCATACAATCTGTTTCGTAATGCAATATCTTGCAAAGAACTACGAAGGATAAATTATTTACATGCGTGATGTGTGCGTCGGAGGCTAATATTTTTTGCCGCGTGACCGTAACAAGGAACAAACGCACATGGTTTACTTTTAAAATTTACGACGAATTTTTTGTCGTTTAAACAATTCAAATTCCCTGCAGAACTGAGGAGTAAAAAGGGCGATTTAGTATGGAGATGTATTTGTACGGTCGGTCGAGCCAGTGTTGCTTATGTTAAGAAAATGTTGACAGAAGCATTCGCACTGACAGCGCGCGATCGGCCAAGGTAGCGTTCTCTCCGTTGGACGAAATCCTCGTTGCGGTCACGTCGACGCGATCGCCCGCCGACCCCGCTCGCGCCGTCACTAGCTCGTTTTCCTCGCGCCTCTCGGCCTTACCTCGTCCAAGGCTCGGGCCCTGCTGGAAGAATCACCTTTCCATTGCTGCCGCCTCGTCCTTCACGGCTTTTCCTCGAAGCCCGAACGAAATGCCACAGTTCGCAGGTCCGCGACCGCCACCGCACTGCCAGGAAGACGCACTGTACACGTTGTCACATTCACTACGCACGTCGCCGAGTCGCTGCACCGAATGCACGAGATGCCACGAGACTGCGCAGCACGCTGCGAAAACGCGCACGTCCCTTGCCCGCACAGCGCGCTGCCTCCGCCTCGACTGGCCCCGGCCCCGGCCCCGCGCGGAGGCGGCGAGCGGCGGCGGAAGAGAACGGAGCGCGACCGCGGCCAGTGGTGGGGGTGGGCGGGGGAGGGGAGGGAGGCGCCTGCCTGCCTGCCACAGCGCGGCACCGCGGATCTCTCGCTGCGCTGGCCCCTGGCTCGCCTCACCTCGCCTCAAACAGCGCACAAGGGTCACTGCACATGTTGGGCCAAATAATGCAGGTGATAGAACACTCAGATGATAATCCCTAAAATTTAATTTAAAAAAAGTTTTGAAAAAGATATATCAAAAAAATAGGGGTCTCCTCGCTTTTAGACATTACAAACATCTCGCTTACTATTGAACCACTGACATTTTATACCATTCGAATTGAAGTAGAATGTTGGAAACACATACTATGTGACTGTTTTCTTGGCATACAATGAAATAATTAAGTTTCGACCTCGTTACCTCTCGTCTTTTATGTTTTATGACCAGCAATAACTGCGGGTCTCCTTTTTATGCGCTGTAAATTCATTACTGTGTTTCTGTAGCGAAACGTTACTGATTTGTTACAATTACAATTCGACATTAAATGGAAGCAAAGTCATAATTGGAGAAACCCCAGATTATCGAATTGGTAGGAAATGACTTCGTGTAGAAAGAGAAAAGTCATAGACGCACCAGTTTTAATATCATGAAAATGAGCGTCTGTCGTTGGTGCCCGGCCTGCTGGCTGTGGGCGAGGGCGAGGGCGGGTAGATGTTTTGGGTGCGACCTGGCGGCTTGACGAGTGCGTCGTTGCGCAACTGCGCTTCCAAGAGGAAACGCCTGGGAGCAAATGCGCGTTTCTTGTGGACGGGCTTCAGGACCTCATGAAGCACCGTGCATCTTTTGCCTAAGACGAAGACACAACTTTTAAGAAGGGAGAAGTGAAGTGACCTTCGTTATTATAATTCAGATACTATTTCATCGACCACTAGGAAATGTGAAGGAATATGTTCATCTTTCCTAATATTTATGATACGGCTTTGGTCATTTCACGTACTTACTAGAGTTGGATTTAACTAGCCCTTTTCCTCTACCTCCTCCCCAGGAGATAAAAGCGTAATTATATTCATAAAGGATTTTAATAGGTATTTTTATATTATCAGTGAAACGACGGTTGTATTTTAATTATTGAACAACTTTTGTATTGCGATTTGTAAGAGGGATTTCGCGAAAGTCATAATTTAACCGGAATAAAGTGAATTGTAATTTCCTTTTCTTCCTTCGTTGTTCAATCATAATAATCTAATCTAATCCTCTCTCTAATTTGTGAGAACTGTATTTTCTTGGAATTCTTGGGAGTGTTTGTAACAAATTATACGTTGTAGCAAAAAACAAGCATTGTACAAAAAATATTTAAGGCGGTGAGTTGAGTCAGCAAATGAAATAGAAATGAAAGCGGAAAACAATGTGTAATGGGCAATAATCCCTTCGATTCAAAGGTAGATGAACTATATTATTTTATGTACGCGTTTGTTTGACAACGAACCGTTCGATTTTTCGTTTAGTGACCCTTTTATTTGGCCTCGCAAACGGTCTTGCGCGAATGTACGCCTTTTCCGACAGCTGGTTCGCAGCTTGCCGCCGACGTGCGAGCTGCGGTCAAGCGTTTACGACCGCTTGCGACAGCGGGGGGTCGTGACGTCATGGGAACACCGGCGACGTGAGTGCAGGTAGCCGGACCGGCTGCGGCGGCGCCCGCGGGTCCGACGCGCCGGCGGATGCCGAGAGGCGGAATTCGCGACCCACGGAGCCCCACCCAACTTCACCGGTTACGGGACTACCTATCGGACTACCCCCAATAGTTTTTGGCCAAGTTCTTCCGTAGAGGAAGTGTTTCCTCTATAGAACGCACGATGTTCCAAACAGTAACGGAAATTACATTGGTTATTCCGTTTTCTCCAGAGGTGTGACCACAGCAGGTACACAAGAGCTTTTAAGAAACGTTTTTCACAAATATGTCGAAATTGAAAAAGTTGGTTTATTGAAAAATTATCGTTGACATGTAACACGGTCGTATCAGCAAAACATTGAGGGGGAGAGCGAGAGTACTTGTGAATGAAAAGCACGTTTAAAAAACAACTTAGGGATATCTAACGCACTCTACGGTTATGGTCGCTGTAAGTTTTGTAAAATGGGTTGCCTAGGGATGTAGGACAAATATGAAACGAATATAAATGACATAATCCTGAGGTATTTTATTTAAACTAGTGAGCACCCGTCAAAATTTGACGGTGAGATCTGAGATAAATGTAAAATACTGTGCCCAGACTAATGTTCAAAATATGTTGCATTGTTTGTTATACTTCAGGGTATAACGAAGATATTCTGTGATGTGGAGTTCCCAAAATTTAGAACACGTATGGCCCATGACCAGGTGGCAATGCAATATGACTCACAAATTGCAATAATACACCAAATGACACAAAAGAAAGAGCACTATTATACTGACAGATATTATTTCTAAAGTTTTTTGATGTGTCATCATCTTCTATAAACAAATTTGATTACTTCTGGCATATTGCTCGGAGGTAAACTTATTTTCCCATTTGAGCAACACAGAGTAAACTCGTTTGCAGAATTTCTCTCGCATCGGAAGTACAAAGCAGAACAAAACTGACATTTCATAGACAACGACCCAACAGAAAACGAAATGACCTCACTATCACGACACCTACGCTGACTTTCTCTTTCCCTGCGCCCAATTAATGTACGTTTGCGTCTTTTGGGGCGCGTGGGCAACGATTCGGAATTCGACATAACATGTGAACAACTTCACTACTTCAGTACAACCGAGCAAAACCTACTGTCCAAATGGTCTCTACAAAGTACACTATAAAAACAAATACGTGCAAACTGTCAACGCCACAATGCAATTATTACACTGAAACAAAACCTTGACGAATTGTAAACAAATCTCAACAATCAAAACAAAACATCAAGCAGCGCCACCATGAAGCAACGTGGACTTGCATCTATCGTCTCATACAATCGATTTTGAAACAGCCTCCCCTTGGAAGAAAACAATTGACTATTGATAAGCGTACTATTAAAGAATGATTTAATTAATTAGTTTACACCGTAAATGTTGGTGAATCAACACAAACAATATCTGATAACACATCTAGGGATCACATCCTTTCATTTAAAGGAAAAAACACAACAATCGGTTCAGTAGAAGCTCTAAACGAAGCCATGGCAGAATACCTTATTTTTTTAAATATATAGATGACCGAATCACTCAAGAAATATTTCGGTTTTCATTCGCTTACAGTCAGTAACGTAATATCACATTCATCAAGAAATATAACGAGAAAGATTCATTTGTAATTTACTGAAAACTAGCTAAAGAGTGGCATACCAGTAGTTCTACCATAATAAAAACTATCCCTTAAATGCTGTATTATATGATATGGAAAGATGATGGATTTTTTCTTTTATAACAAACCACGAGTACAAAATCATGTAAGTGTATTTCTGTTGCATAAAGAATTGGATGAATGAAAGAGATTTAAGACGAAAAACAGAAGCACGCGTTAGGGCATATTTTAATAATCAGGCGCACGTGAAATCCGCAACGCAATTTACCATCGTGCGTAAGTCATAAATGATGCGTCTTAGAGCCTTAAAAAACGTTTTTTGTGTTCGGAGGAACACAAGTTATGTATTCTGTATCGTAATCTACACACCTTTTTAGACCTTTTTATGGTTCCGACACTGTAACGCGGGAACGCGAAAAGCCGGCTTCCAGTGTAAATATATTTTCACTTTTAAAACTATTATTTAATATTGTTTTTGGAGACTACAATTTTTTACGGAAAACATTGTGTGCCCTTCTGTTGCTTTTTTCCCACGTCTGAGCCCTCTAGCTATTGAGGGGGAACATGTTGGATAGTGTGGTTAACGTGCGAGGGAACACGCGGAGAACAAGGGAGGGACTTACTAGTATGTCGGGAAGCTTGCAGCAAAAACATGCGGGGTCAGGTGGAGCGAAGAACTGACTGAATTTTTAGTTTTTCTTGAACCCCCCCCCACTTTGTCATAAGATGGTCAGAAACAAGCCGATTGAATGAATGCGTTACTAGGAACGTTGTGACCAGCCTAAAATGTTTCAATGCACAGATCAGGTTCTAGTTTGAAGCTATTTACTCTTTTAAAAGAATGGTTTACTAAGAGCGGAATGTTCACATGGGTCCAGCGAGTTCTTATATATTTATTTTTTTACGAACGTGCAACTTAAAATTGTTTTGCCAAATGGTTCCATGTGTTACCTGACTTAATGTAATTCTCGTTCACGTGAAAGTTTCATGGTGGGCTGCTGGCTATGCTCTTGTTGACTTCACCTTCTGCCATTTTTACCGCAATGACATTTGCAAGTGAATAAATGTAAAAGTTACTTCGAACTCCCTTTATTATTAAACGCATTATAGGACATTCACAAAAATACATTTTGGTGAATACATTTCTTGATAAATTTAGGTAGCCCGACTAGGGTTCAGTGGCATGGAAAAGTTCCATCTATTGAAAACAGCTATTTATTATGCATCTGTGATTCTTCTATGGAACGTAGTTGTGAGAGATCTCCCACGTCTTTCGGAAATAGCAGACTTTCGGTTCAGAAATAACTGCAGTTCGACAGGCAGGTGTGTATTGGCGTTTTCCAGGAACACTGGCCCATTGTGGGGGGTCGCTGGGCGGCGCTCCTCGCATTAGCCACCCGGAAAGCTTTGCAAAAGCTTCTAGGTAGAGGAGTTCTTAAAATAGCCTGCGCCGTATCCTGACGCGAAGGCTCCGCTCAGGTGGTGAGGGGGTGGGAGCTGCGTTCTGGGGACATTCATACGGCCCTGCTTGGCTTTCAATACAAAAGGAAGGAATACAAAAGAAAAGGAGAAAAACGGTGCAAAGGAGGCGATGCTAACATTAGCTTCGGCGGAGAAGAAATACGCAAATAGAACTTACTTAAATGAAATGCATTAAAGAAATTAAAAAAATAAATCTTGTTGCTATGGTGTTCCAACCGGCACTTTTTTCTGGTCTTGCCACTTAGTTTATTAGTTGCACATCAAACGTGTCAGCAAATTAAATCTCGGAAGCCTCTCTTTCCTGATTATTATGATCTAGTTGGTGATACTTATGAACTAATTTACGAAACCTGGCATTGCTTGCGCATTAATTAATCATAATCATCTATTAGCCGGCGTACATGGCGTTGTCCGAGTTTTGCATGAAGATGCTTCACACTAACATCAAAAGCTGTACTTTCTTCACGTGTTTAGGTGATACAACATGAAGCTCATAGTCACAATTTTTATTGAAAATATGCTATTTTAATCCGTTAATATCAAACTTATAACCCCCGCGTTGACTCTGTATCCATTTTTCGCAATCTCTTGGACAGGACGTATATCTATATACCGTCTCCCTGCCTTGCCCGACCCGCAGTCTGCTCACTCACTTTCTAACTAAAATAATTTGAAAGTATACTAATATTAGTTAATATCTACAAGTGAAATTGGTAGTAGATAGTATTAGATCAAGTGAAATAATTCCAAAAGTTATTGCTCATTTTCAGTAGTACTATACTTTCAATATATTAATAACAATTAATGTTCTTCAGCAATTAATTCTTGTATTACACGTTATACTTTTAATAAATATCCAAGGCAGGCACGTCAAACAGCGCCCGCACGAGCTACTTGCCCGCCTGGGGAGCCTGACGCTCCTACGGGCACGGACCACGACCCCTGACTCCGCTCTCATTTCCCCTGCAAACCCAGAGAGGGGTGTACCATGGTGCAAATAACACCATGTGTTGTACAGTTCCACCAAGGGTTGTGCATTCGCAAACTGAAGCGGCGCGAGGCGTCACTTCAAAATAGTGCCGTCATACGAAAATATGTAACTGTTTGCCAGTTTTTTTTGTTGTTTTTTTTATCAAATAACCGAGAATTGTATTATGTTTCACTACTTATTACTATTTGATGTTTATTTTCTTACTAAATTCTCCCTTATATAAATATGTTTGCTAAGTGACAAGAATATGTTTGATTGGCGAATTTCTTCCTTGTTTTCGTTTTGTGTTATTAAATCATTCAGTTATTTATTTTATCGGTCACATGCGTCTGTAACCCCTGTTAACATGCAACCCTGAAGGTTTGTTAAGTGCACTTGTACCGACCTGAATGTTAAGAAATTTAACATCCTTAGCAACGTAAACAATCGATTCATCGCATCGTCAAGTTTTTATTAAGAAGACAAAAAAAACAAGGCAACGTACAAAACAAATCAGATTCAAACTATTCAGAAGTAATTCACATTGGTTTGGGGAATAATTATTTTTAATTGTAATATTATTAATAGTACAATTAGAAAAATGTATATTAGGTAAATTAACCTCATTTTCCTCACATTTCACCAAATGAAACTCTGCTTCTGTAATCATATTTACTGACGATGTGAAGGTATCGCCACTGGAGGTCAACGAGCCAATTTCGTAACCGAACGTCGTATCTTTAGGTTCAGGAATTATTTGCATCTATCTTTCTCGAACTACGGTGCTATACGAATATTGTGTATATAGATATATCGCAAGCAGCACCTCACAATGCCGTACGAACGTGCCGCAGCAGCAGAATTCATGTGTTTACTATCGCAATAATGTCATAAATTTTTGCATAATTTGTGAGATTTAATGGTGACCGATAAAATGCTGAACAACCACGAAATGTTAGTGTTATTACTGCCTCGTCCAAATTAAAACTCTCGGCTCCGCTACGCTTCGCCTCAATTTTTAACTTTTGGCCTCATAACATAACACTCATAACATTACTAGGTAAGTTAATAACGATATGTATAATATTTAGCAATATAGTGAAATAAATTAAGAAGTCTCTATTAAGTTAACAATTCTCGCTTACGGACGGACAGCGCTTTTAACAGACAAAAATATTTGTCTGTTAAGCCTTCTAACCTGAACGTAAAAACATCGTGCTTTTATATCACTCAAGTAAACAGAATTACAAAATCAAGATATTGATTCAATTTTTTAAATTTTACTCTCAATTGAGTATTTGAAATCGGACTGATGTATTATTTCATTTTAAATGATAATTTCTTTGCCTTAAAGAGACAATGGGAATTAATATAGCTAAGTTTGCGATTCTTCTCGACGCAGTGTCCGTGAGCTTGTTACCTAGCCCGCGACCTTGACATACCTGATCTGAGGACACGTGAACCTTTTTTCTCGGATCACTTGTTTCTCGTTTTGATTTTAACCTGTGAAACTGATATGCGTAGCGAAGCGTCATTTGACGTAAATAGTGAGATTAAGTGATGTGGTATCCTGTAAATGTAAATTTATGGCTGATACAGTGAAACACCAAACTGAGTTTATTAAAGCTAGCTCTAGAAACTTCTCTCTAGCACTGATTCCTTTTTATCACCATAATACCTGCTATTATTTGTCTCTGTTACGTACTTCACCTACCCTAGCGTCCTCGAGTTGGCTAATGTGTCCATCATACAGCGAAAGTTCGAAGTAGCCTTTGAAATGAGTGTGCTTCTGTCATTATCCATCCATTTTGGTTAATGTGAACGTTAAACAGGCGAGTTCGCGAATTAGCCAGTTTCGGACATGAGTGCACGTGCCGGAACATGCACATTTTATGTAGCAAAGTAAGACGCTCAAAAGCTTAGAATAGAGCTGGGGGAATAAAGATGTATAATTCCATAAGATTTGGAGGATTCGATTGAGGTAAAAATCCTGTAGCTTCAAGTGTTCGGACCTCAAATATATTTGAGCGTTTCGGGTATTCGATGGCCCCGTGCAATTAAAACAATTCCATCCGAATTCTGAACGTTGGTGTCGTTTAGCTATCGAAAGACATGAAGAGAAAGAAAGTGAAGATTTACACGTTTATGCTGGTGCAGGAGAACCGACTTATACATACTAACTAGCAGTAAATATTACCTAGGTGAAGTTGAATGTCGCTAAACTTCGCACGGGTAATTACTATGAATTAAAATGTTCATCATATACATAATGCACTAAACCAGAAAACGCAGAAAACTATACAGAAAACATTTTGAGCAGAGAAAATGCTTGGTTAGGAACTTGATGGTCCGGAGAAGAAAGGTGTTTTGATGTAGTTGAAATATAAAACGGAAGATTTGAAATTGTTTTTGGTGCTCTTGTCGAATCAGCACCAAACAGGAGTGCTCATTGGTTGATGGCTGGTGCGAATTCCATTAAAGAAACTGTGCTTAGTTTTCTCTTTTAATGATTGTCTCATTTACCTTCTCACACAATGTTATCCTGCCCAACAATATTCACCGAGAGAGGTAACTCAGGGCATCAGCTGATGTGACTGCAGTACCTCTGACCGGGAGGCCTTAGGTTCGAGACCCGACGGTGACAGAATTTTCGATAGTGGCTTGTCAGCTAGGTCGAATTCAGTCGCTGACTGGAGGAATATTCTGGCGTCCGGCTACTCTGACCAGTAGTTTTCCGTGGTATCTCCGATCAACACCAGGCAAATGCCGGGGGAGGAAACCCTAACAAATGCGACGCGGACCGCGCGCAATCTTTCCTTCCTCTTTGTTGTTCTGTCCTCACCCCTTACTTACACCCACTACACTACTACAGATGTCGGGAGCTTAGAGAACTCCCAGTTGGGGCGGTGCCCAGCTGGTGGGAGATACCTGGGTAGGGAAACCCTGCTAGCCGACGGCAGGTTGGCGCCGGATCTCGCCATCCTGCAGGGGAAGATCACAGCCACCTCACCAGGCACTATACTTACGGGCATAATGACCTTAGCGGTTAACGTTCCCGGAATCACTAACAATCAATCAATCCAATAATATTTTTAGTGGCTACTTTGAATTTCTTGCACCGAGTGCTTTACTCCATTTTCATTGAATTGGAGTAATATTATATTATAATATTATGAATTGGAGTAATATAATATTATATACAGTAATATTATTGCTGTAATGTGAAGATGAGATTTACTGAAAATTGCTGTCCCGAGTACAATTTTATGGAAGAGAAATTATTACTTATAAGAGCAATGATATTATTATTTATAAATGCAATGATGAAATGTGATTGATTAGCGGAATGATAAAATATTTTCAATAAAACATCACTCATCACTAAAAAGAACATTGAGGACCTCCAAGTCCATTTTTGCTCATCTAAAATGAACGTGTAGACACAAAGAGATTGTTGTAATGGCGTTGAAAAATCAAACGGAGGGTGTCACGAGAATCTCACCGTAGAGGTCGTTTTCTCGTCCTAATTTTATTTCGGTATGCTTTGCAAATTGCTTCGTTCCGTCAGTGATGGAGCTCTAAAAACGAAATCTACGTCAAGAATGTCACTCATCAAGCGTTTGTACCTAATTTCTTTGAATTTCTCTGTCGTTTGTTAGTTTCGGGTGCCGATTCACAACTAACTTCCTACTGTTATTTTTTGCTAAATAGCCTTCTTCAGTAAAGAAAGCAGGTTTAATATATCTTGTTTTATTATTGTATTACCTTTCATGTATGATTGTGAGTTGACTAGGATGCCTTGTAAAAAAGCCTTGATATGAATTTTTCAAAGTCATTGTGCTGATCATGTTCCAAAGAGAAAACAAATATAACTTCGACTTCATTGTGTACTCAGCCAAACGAATAGAATTGACTTTCGCGTGTGTATGAAAGAACCTTCGTATTTATCTAGTTTGCGGTAGTTCTTGCCGACTCATTTTTCAGAGTGCTAGCGGCTAACATAAAAGAGATGACGAAAAAGTATAATTGACAAACTGGTGATGTTATGTGACGTGAACATGCTGTGTGTCTTGTCAAGGAAAAGAGCACACGAAACGCTGTGTAGCTATAGAGGCGTGTGCACATACATTTCATTTTTGAAGTCTACTGCATATTTGTTAAGTGGAACGTTGTTAGGAAATTTTAATGTATGCTTTTTTTGTATAATCTAGTTTTTATCCATCCTCATTTGCACAAAATTCTGATACAAAGAGTGTTTTCCGCATTTCAATGCGTGCAAAATTAGATAACTTAAATTTAAAAAATATGAATTCACAAGTTAATATGAATATCATTACAAGACGTAAATCTCATATTCATGAAATATTTATCTGCAGCCCTTCAGAGAGCTGAAGCAAAATGGGATTAACGTCACTTTCTTTGACTTCACTCCTCCATACGAGAAAAGGAAGAAACTAGTGGTGCGTAAAACAGCACGTACTTTCTCGCATTTAATAATGGATATGTAATACTATTTATACCACAATTTCTTTCCGAATTAACTCATCTCAGTTATCATTTTTTGTAAAACTCATTTGAAATCGTAGAACATTTGGTGCGAAAATTAAATAGTTGCAAGCAAAAGACTTTTTATTTAAAACTTTAAATGAAAATATATTTCTAGCATTGAATTCATTGAATAAGGTATGTAGTGTATTCACGACCATATCCGATGAGGTTTTTAGCCTTAGAATATTCTGCGTAAGCAGCATGCGAGAAAGTAAAACAATTTAAAGAGGCAAACAAATGCAAATAGATCGAAAAATATGTAATAGTAATTATTAAACACTTTGGTATTGTAATATTCTCCAAATATATAAAAGTATTAGTGTATATTAACGCAAACGAATGGCTGCCGTCCTTTTATCCTTCTGTTATCAGTGTGGCGTTAGAACAATGGGTTACAAGTAACAAAGATCGCTAATTCGTATGGGATACACATTTTGTCAGTTAGCATTGTTGATACCGCAGCAAGACAATGAAAATGGATAGAAGGGTATAATAACTAAATATTAAGATTTTTATATTCATAAAAATTATTCGGTTTTTAAATGCATTACTTTTCATTCCCACATCTTATTAAGCAAAGTGAAATCATCTATTAGTTTTGTCATTTAATACAATTAAAGGACTCATTTTAAAATGAAATATGAAATAATATAAAAATTCTAACTTAACGTATCATCAAAGTATATCAAACTTTACGTAGCATCACTGTACTTAAATTGTACTTATCACTATACTTGAGCTACGTACAGTGGTACTTTACTTAGCATCAAACTGCATAATATCACTATTCATTTTACGTTCATGAAGCGCAGCAAAATTGGGTGAGGGCGTTTGTTGCCAAATTACACAAAAATACTCATATTTTCAAAAAATTCAACGTTACCTTATTTGAAGATGTTTTTGAGGAACACATTTCATTACGAAAAAAATGTATCTTCACAATTGTAATTATAGAAAGAAATCGAACAGTATGTAATTTTTTAAATTTTCGAAAAATCTGGTATTTCAACGAACAAGAGACCTGCACCAATCTCTTAAGTGTCCTTTACGCTAAGGTCCAAATGTAATAAAAAATGTGTGCCATTTTAAGAAAAAATGGTTTAAAAACCATAAAAATTGCGTATGTTTGACATAAAATTTCGCACAAAATACTCGTTTTCGAAAAATTGAACATGACTTTATTTTTACATCTGTTTTTGATGAACACATTTCATTAAGACAAAAATCTTTATAATTGTGGTGTTGGGAAGACGCCGAAAAAAAATTAGAATTTTCTTCGTTTTCGAAAAATTAGGGTTATTAAGAAACGTGAGACCTGCGCCGTTCTCTTAAACGTCCTTCAAACTATCCAATAACAAAGTTTAATCAAAAACGTTGGAGCCAATGTTTTGAACATTTTGAAAATGCTCCAGCTGCTTCATGTAAAGGACCACTGAAAATGAAAACTTGTTTCAAATTCAAGGAGCCGCGACATCATCCAGATCGATTGGCATCAGCCGATTTTGGAGAAAATCAGCGGGACGGTTTAGCCACTAGCGTTCACAAATGGACAGTCAGACGTTTTGCGATGGACGTCAACCGATTTTTCAGTGCCAAGGACCCACAAAACATGAATTCTGGTTACACCATGTGTTAGGGAATTTTTTTCTCTAAATTTAGCATCTGGACTTATCCACTTTTTTGTTGCCAGGACCCTGTAATAATTTTTCTGCCAAAAATTCGCTGTTTTTCCCGCAGTATTACATAACTTTCTTTCTACTGCGGTTGCGGTAGTGAGAAAGGAATGAAGATGTTTTTGAGAAAATATTGTTAAAATTGTTTAATTGTGTATGTTTCACGCAAAATTACGCAAAACTATTAATATTTTCGAAAACTTGAACATAACCTTAATTCAAGATCTGTCTTTAAGAAACATATTTTATTAAGAAAAGAAGTGCGTATCTTCATTATTGTAGTTGTAGAAAGACGTCGAAAAATGTAAACTTTTGTTATTTTTGAAAACTTAGGGATTTTAACGAAAGTAAGACTCGTGCAATTTTTAGGAGTTATTTACTCTATCCATGGTCAAAGTTTAATAAAAAATTTGGAGCCATTTTTGAAGGGGAAAAAATGAAAATGTTGAAGCTTCATGTAAAGGATCCCCTGAAAATCAAATATCCGTTTCAAACTCGCAGAGCCTTGAGTTTGTTCAGATCGTTGGGGAAATATTAATATTGGAGGAAATTGTCTGAACGGTTTTGGCGCTCGCGGAATTATCATACTCCAAGGATGTTTTCTCCAAGGTCCTCTTGAACTCGCGTGGTTACAGCAAGGAAAAGAACTGTCAGCCCCTGTAGCTTTTTCTTCCTTTCGTATTTTACCTTCTCATCTACGTACTTAGTATGTACGGAGTAATATATGTGGTATAGACAAAGTTGGTAATACTGCGGTAAATAGGTTCGGAGATATTAACAGAAATACATATTTTGGGGTCCGGGTACTGAAGAAATGTTTTTTTAAACATTTCTTTCCGTCTGTGAACAACTCTCCAAAACTATTACTAGTTTTGTCGAAATCAATATTGCCCCATCGATCTTGCTCGACTCGCGACTGCGATTTTGAAAATAATTTTTAAAAATTTTGGGACCTTTTCGAAATTTTCCCATAAATGTCTTCGAATTTTTCTTTAAATTTGTGGAAGAATGTAGAGAAATACAAGATGACAAGAAATAGAGAATACAAGAAATACAAAGATGGCATAGGTTTGATTTTCACTATTAATTCTGAATTTTCGAAAAGTGCAAAAGATAGATATTTTTTGGATCTGCTCGTTCAACTACAGTACTGAAGATAAAGATTTTTTTTCCAATAAGTTTGCTCCTTTGCAATAATTTTTCTAATGAATGTCAAGTACATTTTTTAATAAATGTTAGTAATTTTCGCATACATTTGTGTGAAATAAGAGCAAAATAAAAATATTTTCCCAAAAACAGCTACAATTTTTTTTCTTTAAATTTTTCGTATGGAGAGCATCATTGAATAAGAACTGGGGAAGTGCTTCAAATGATTTCTTATGAAGATTCTCAAAAACTCAAAGTTTTCTGTGAAAATGAGCTCAAAATTGTGCATTTTTAGAAATGTTCAACCGACATTTGATCGTAACGTTCTCTCTATGAAACTTTGCATTTGAGCAGGTTTCTCTCTTCTAAAACATTCTTGATGTCTTGTTTCAATTATACTATGAGGGAACAGAATAATTGAAAAAAGGTGACAAAATTCTTGGGTTGTGGCTGGAAGGAATGTGTGAAAAGAGCAAAATGCTTGTCCAGACTGAAGAGATTAGGAAACATTCTGGTGCAAGAAAGTCTGTGCACCACTAGTTTAGCTCTGACAAGTGCCAGACAAATGGTGAAAAAATATCTTTCAGGCGCCGATAGGTAGTGGCTGGAAAAGAGGGTGGGGCAAAACCGAAAAGCTATCCCAGACTAAAGAGATTAGGAAATTAACTACTACAAGAATGACTGTGCCATTCTGTAGCACCATTAGTTTTTAAACGCTTTTAAGTTTTTTGACAGTGCAGATGAATTACATTTTGAATGATTTTTGGGCAGATATCAGCTTTAATCCTCTCTTTTTGTAATATAGAAAGATGGCGAATTTTTTCTGTTTCTGAGAAACTGAATTTTTTCTGTTTCTGATAGGGACTTACTCCTTTCCCCCTCCCGACGATGCGTCAAAGAGATTGATGGCTAAACTCCGAAGTTAACAGATTATGGCATATTTGGGTTAATAGACGCATATGCGACACCCAAAGCACATTTGAACTTAACTCACGTTACTATCGTGCATAACTCGGAAAGGAATCGTCCTAGAGCCTTACAACTCGCGCTAGTTCCTGTAAAGGACACAAGTAATATTTCATATGCAGAAATCTACAAATTAAGACCTTTTTGGACGTTAAATTTAATTAATTGATTTAGTTAATTAATGAAATTGATTGATGGTTCCACCAACTCATTAGATCTGTTTGCGAGAAACGCTAAAACGTGCGTTCGAAAGTGAAGCTATTTTGACATTTAAGAGAATGATTTAAAAAGATAGTTTTATTTGATATTGCAGTTCTTTGCGAAAAATCTTTGTGAGCCTTCTAAATCATTTTTGGGGTTTTCACTCTTCTTATTTGAACTTTATATGTTCAAAACTTACCTTTTTTCTGGCAGTGGAGGCACTGAATTATACGTGCCGTAACGTTTATAAAAGTATTTAGTAACAAAAAACCCTTAAATTAAATTTTGGAATTTCCAGATTAATAATTGCGGGAACATGCTGGAACATTTGAGGGTACATTTGGAGGTCGATTTGGTGGGATATTTAGGAGGAGGTTTGGGAAACATCTGGAAGAAGATTTTGGAGAGCATGTGGGGAAAGGTTTGAAGAACATGTAAAAACACTTGGAGGTAACATGTGGGAAATGTAAGGTTAGAAGTAAGGAAACATGTGTAGATTGAGGCATATGCGAGGGGAATATGTTGCAATATAGGAAAAAAATCAACTTCCACTATTCATTCTCCACCACAAAATAGAATGAAGGGTATTTAAGTGCCATTTTAAAACTAGTATTTTTTTTTCAATTAAAAGTAATAACTTTAAAGTCTGCCAACTTTAAAGTAGACATTTTCGTTGAATACCGTTTTCTTCTTTCCTTCATTTAATTGAAATATTGGAATTAATAATTTGGTATATTGTGTTGAGAACGACCCTTCAACATATCCTCAAATATTATGCAAGTCGCTCATTTACTTGGATGGGGGTTCCGAGGCGAAAACGGCACTGCACTCTATAGGTGTGCGCATCCTAAAATGACAGGAGGGGGCAATTACATGAACACCCTGGACCGTTCAATTTTTAATTTACATGTGAGATATTTTACTAGGAAATAAAAAAATACAATAAAAAATAATGTAATTTTTCCTTTAATGATATACATCATTTATATAATGTTGAACCATTTGCAGAATCGCCAGATAGTTAGGAGAACCATTTTTGAGAATGCATATGAATTACATTTTTAAAAGATTTTGAGGCAGATATTAACCATGCACCAGCGTTAACACTCTTTCTGTGTAACACAGAAAGATGTCAGCTTGAAAAGGGGAATAACATTAAATGAAATGTTTAGTTTTTATCTAAAATGTTTTCCGAAGGGTTACGGGCCCCCCTCATGCGCACGCCATCACTGTAAGGGCATCTTGCGCGGGGAGTAGGGATACGGCATGCCAACAGAACATCCATGCTAAGAAAACATCGACCCAAATCGATATTATTGAATTATATTATTGAAGTTAACGCAGGGGGCACTGGATTACTGACCATTGAAGTTCACGCAGGGGGATTTAATTTGAAAGTGGTATCGTTTATTAATATTTTTAATTGAGATTTAACTGACAAAACGAAGTCAACAACTCATCTGGACAATTATCAAAACTTGGATTATCTGATTCGATAATTCAAAACTAATGTAAGCTTCTTTCCTGCGAAAACTCGATTTTATTTATTTTTTTCTCTTAGTTACTTTCATCTGAAGTATATTCAATTTACGATGTCTGAAAATTATTACAGAATTTTGTCATAGTGGACTTTTTACTTTCTCGCATACGTACATATACGGAGCATAAGGAGTATAATATACATAGTACTGAGAAAGTTATGTAATTCCGCGGAAATACACATTTTAGGGGCTCCTGATACCGAAAAATTTATTGTTTTGTTGTTTTTTTCTTTTCCTTCTTCCTCAAAACGATCAGCTGTCCGTCCGGCTGTGAATCTGTCGGCTGTCGATCTGGCCCGACTCGAGGCGCTGCGATTTTGAAATACTTTCTTTAAAATTTGGGAGTACTTTACATGAAGCCCCAGGGACATTTTCAAAATTTTCTCAAAAAGTCTCCAAATATTTTCTTTAAATTTCTTGCTAGAATAGAGTAAAATTCACTTATAAAGTTGTCAAAGGTCCGATATTCATTGTTAACTCTAAATTTTCGATAATTGCAAAAGTATGATATTTTCGGGGATTTCCTACAACTACAAAATTGAAGATAGAGATTTTTCTTTGAAATGAAATTTGTTTTCCATAATTATTACTTTCATTAAGGCCATGTACATAGTTTTGAAAATATTAATAGTTTTCATGGAATATTGAGAGCGATTAGTGCAATTAAAACCAAACGAGAACAAGATTTTCTCGAAAATGGTTCCAAATTTTTTTCTTTAAACTTTTGGTAGGGATAGCACTAAATGTACTCTGAGTTGATATAAGCGCCATATTGTTCTATTCGTTTTTTTAATTTAAAAAAATGTTATTTGTGTCTCACAGCGTTAATATTTAGATGAGCGACGATTTGTTCACATTATTGCATTTACGAGTACATGTGCTTTAAATGATATCTAATAAAGTTTCTCGAAAACTTTAGTTTTCTGTGAAAACGAGCTCAAAATTCCGCATTTTCAGAAGTATCAAACTCCATTTTATCAAAAAGTGCTCCAAATTGTTTCTCGAAATTTTTGGTGAGGATAGTGCTAATTGCACTGTTTATGATGACTTAGATTAATTTTTCTGTATCCTTTTGTTTTTCAAAAAATACACAAATGTACCTTTTTGAAATATCTCTCAAGCCATTAATATGCCACTAATATTTTCAACAATTTGTAAACATTATTGCTTTTGTGAGTGAAAGTTCTTCAAATTATTTCAAATGAAGTTTTTCGAAAACACAAAATATTCCTGTGAAAAAGAAGTTCAGATTTCGCATTTACACTAGAGCTTAAACGATTTCTTCTTAAAAACGGCTCAAGTTTTTTCACCGAAAATTTCGGAATTGGTCGAGGTTTTACTCTGCTTTAATATTTTAAAAGTAATTTTTCGAATCTAGCATTAGGAAACCGAAAAACGGAGAAATTTTTTAAAAAAAATGTATTTTAGGGAGCGATTGATGGCAGCCTCCAAGAGGAAAGGTAAAAGCCGTAAAACTAGCCCACACCCAGGGAATTAGAAAAGTGTTCTAAGGGAAAGTCTGTGCCATTCTGTAGCACCACTAGTTTCATTTTAAAAATATAGACAACGTATAAACATGGATGTAAAAAGTCGTCGGTTTAAAAAAATGGATGTTAACTCATGGATGATTTGGTAAGTAGTTGGTTGTGGATGCCCGAGGAGGAGGCGGGCGCTACGTACCGTGCGCGTGGCGGCGGGCGAAGGCGGAGCGGGGGCGTCCCTCCGTCGCGGGCCGGGCCGCTGCGCTGGGCCGCTGCGCTTCGCCTCTCTTCTGCTCCGCCGCGCTTGCGTAATGCGCTGCGCGGGCCCTGCCGACCACTACTTATACGCAGCATCCTCGCTTCTCGGGCGCGCGCGCGCGGTTGGGTTTCCCGGCGGTGGAAGCAACGGCCGAGTGGCCGGGGGAGCGGGGGGCGGCGCCTTGTGCATTCGCAGCCCGTGGACAGAAAAGAAGCAAAAGCGGCCGCGGGGTGGGAATTACGCCTTCCGAGGGACAGGTCATGGCGTACGCGCGCCCGCGTCGCGCCATTGGGTACAGGGGTGGGGGTCGCAGAATATGGGCAATGGCGAGTTAGCGTAAATGTGGGCGTTAACGGGGTTGGGAGAGGTAGCTAGGATGACCGACGACCGGAACGTTTCGGAGTCTAACCGGGTGGAGGTACCAATCCAGTGAATAGAAGTGCAGCTTCACTCCTTTGAATTGTGTAATCTGCTTAAAGAAATCAGTTGCACTTATACTACTATTTGCAATTATTATGACACAATTATTTCTTCAAGATATTACAAATTTTAACTTAATTATTCTCTCACAGGATTCACCTACACATTTTTCATACATACAAGATATACTCCCAGATATAATAGATTTCGGAATTTTTATAAACATACCGTACTATGTTATAACTAAGTTCGCAAATTTTTATACTTAGATCTATTCACATTCTTCCTCAATGATATTACACGAGCATAAATGATTCATATCGCTCGAACACAACCCGTAAAATACTTAAAAAACCTACTGCCATTCCTCCTTTACTTGATCTCTCTCTATATTTTATATACGAGAAATACACTACATACATGTGCAGGGTGTTCATAAAGTCCCGTAACACTTTTATTAATGTATTGCATAAAAACTGTAAACGATACAGCTTTATATGTATGTCATATAAAAGAGGAACTCAAATAGTTTTTTGGTATTTTACAGCAAATGTTCGTAGTAGAACGTGTTTAAAAGCTCCATGGTTTATTTCTAATGAACAAATTCATAATGAAAGAGGCATTTTACCTGTCAAAAAGTATCTACAACGTTCCAGTAAATTTTATTCCCATATAAACCATATACCATATGCACTCCATTTCCAGCTAGGAAAACATAAACCTCACCAAAACAAAATCAAACGAAAACGCCCAAAACACTTTCATTCTCACTCATTCTTAACAATACAGCTCACATATAGCAAGTTAATGTAATTTATTTTTCATAAGATGCTTTGGCTACGGTTTGTTTCTCCTTCAACTCTCAAATCAGTTTTGTATTGCTTAACCTACTGCAAAACGTGTCACGGGCTAACGCATGTGAATGTTCAATAAAAAACTTCTCTCCTTATTGTAGACTGCCCCACTCAGTTGTTTAAAAAAGCTATAAAAAGGCGGTTGTCTGCGTCACAGATGAAAAAGGTGACAAGTGGTATAAAATATCCGGTAATTGAAGTCTGTAGTATTTCTAAAAGTTTTTTAAATTTATTTCAACACGACCTTTCTTTAAACTGAATAAGCATGAATATACTAGTATAAACAACCCAAAATTATTACACTTTTTTAAAAAACTTGTTAATTTGATGATGGCGCTGGGTAAACACATACTCAATCTCTTCTTAGAATTGGCAGCCACTGACTGATCGCAGGAATATTCTCGAGCTCACTTTTCATTTCTCTCGGAACAGATCTCGTTTTTTGCAAATATTTACTTCGATGAAAACAAGATCAAAAATCTTCGAAGTTTACCACAACATTTTCAACATTTATTTTCAGAAAGTTTGGACTTCGCTCCAGCTGGTTGCTCTTCCATCTTTCAAAGAATTTGAACCCGACTTAACTGAAAAAGTGCGTTTACAGGTTCTGAAACTTTTACAGGTTCTCTGAGACGGTGCATGCAAGATTCGACTGAAGAATTTTGTTTATAAGGAACCTATTGTTACTGAAATTCGAGTACATAATTTCTTACAAAAAATACTGAAAAATATAACATAAAAAGACACGATTCCTTATCCATATTAAAATGAAATCCAGTAGTAAAGTACGCCCATATTGAAACGAATGCCCGTATTGAACGATTCCTTGGGCATACTGCCTTGCGCTTTGTTACGCTGTTGAGACAAGCAAGTTGCCGTTCATTGCAGATGCGAAGTTTTGGAAGGGGGTTATTAAGTTTCCACAAAAGTGGAAAAGTATAGTTGATTATTTCACTCATGTTTGGATACTGCATTTTGTCCATGGTGTCTTGAGTAAAAGCAATTTCTCCTATTTCACTAGCGGCGACGCAGCCTCAAGTCATCACGTGCCCTCCTCCACGGTTTACTGTTGGAATGAGATTCTTGTTATGAAGCGATTCACTCCGTTCTCTCCTCGCCATTCGCCTCAAATTTACTCTCGTCCACAAATTCGACCCTTTACCTCTAGTCTTCGTCTATATAATGCTTTACGAATTGTAACCGCTTGTGTTTGTCCCGCTGAAGAAAGCCTTTTTCCTAGCAACTCGCCCATATATCCAACATTTCTTAGCACTCTGCGCACACTTTCTGGATAGACGGACGTTCCAGGTGAAGTACACAGTTCGGCAGATGTCTCCTGAGATCTGATCCTGGGATTTTTTGTTTACCCGCAGCAATAACACGCTATGTTCACTGTTAGTGACCTTGGATGGACGCCTTCTCGGTAGTATGGATTCAATCCAGTCGTCTTTCTTATACCTCTGTTTTATGCCTTCAACTTTACTCACAAATATATAACATTTCTGCTGTTTCTCTTCGCCTACAGCCCGTGATGAACAATCACCAATTGTCGCCCCTCGAACGTAGTGTTTCCACATTTGCGGTTCATAATCCCTAGATCTGCTACTTCTGCTGTCAAAACCGTTAATGAACGTAAACTGTGATGTTTCGGTTCATGATAAGGGGTGTTTTCACCCCAGCTCCTCGAAGTAAAAGCGGAAATAATTTCCAATTACGAGGATCTTGCAGAATTGCCCGAATATTAAAGTGGAGTTACATACTTCCTTCCGAATACGACAGTAGTTTGTTTATTTTTGTTTTACAAATTCTTTAAACTTTCAGTGCTCTACTTGACACCATCATTTGCAATAAAGATTTAAATGTAGAATGTATAAAAAATTTGTGTCTTATAAGTGAGTATGCACTTGAAATTATGTTAAGATGAGGAAAGAGGGCTTCGCCCGAATATCCATGTGACTGAATGAACTTCCATCACAAACTGAAGTGAGGCGTTGCCAGTTTGTACGAGTGGTCTAGTGGTAATTTTATTGTTTTAATAATTTTTCATTTAATTAGTTACTGTTTTACTTTTGTAACTTTTCATATTATTTTAATGTATCGTGGTGCCAATTAGCTATTCTGGAGTATAAAGGAAACATGAATTCATTTACTTAGTGCAACTTCCATGTCTTACTTGAAATCATACCAGGAAGCATTAATATAAAGACCATAATGAACTTGTACGTTATAATTACAACTGGTTCGTTGAAGTCTATTGTTGTTTAGTTTATTAACATATGTATTCGCAAAATAGACTTTCTAAATTCCACTTGTACATTGGAGATGAAAGAACTTCGTAATATTTTACGATAAAAATGTTGTACAATGTGGAAAATGAAGGTTGATTGTTGGGGGAAGTTGGAAGGTTGAAAAGGGGGCAGTTATTTCGTTTGCTGTGTTTTACTTCTACTTCCACTTGCAAATTCTTTGTTCAAAAGTGATGGGCCACCGAGTTGCTTCGGCATTTAAGACGTAGTTGAACAGCGGATAATTCCCAAATGTTTGCCAACATTCTCTTATCACCGAAACGAGCCGTAAAATAGAAACTTACGTATTTTAGAAATTCTTTTCCGTACATATATCTTGTTCTATATTTTAAGGTTCTTACGAGATTTTAACCACAACACTGTTTTTGTGGCCTGCTAACTAACCATACACAGTGTTACAATTCACTTTAAATTCCTACAATATGTTTTTCTGAAGCATCCGGGATTTCCGGAAGTTCAGCTCGTCACAGAACGTCGCGATACGAGTATTCCGCTTGCATTGTAATCGCACAGTCGCTATCTCACTGAAACGGAAATGACGCTTTGTGATCTTTAAATATTTGCGTTGCCAAACTAGCATACTAATGTTAGCAATCATTTAATACAGTCGTTCCCTTCTAATCTTCTGAAAAGTATGTTTTACGTGATGAACTGACAGTTTGGTTTATTCGAGGGTTTGGGCCCAAATTTCCCTTTACCGGAGAAGAGTCACGTGGTGCTCTGGCCTATATTTGGTCTTCTATTTATAAGAAACATCGAGTGATCCTTTGGGTTGACTACACCGCTTGTTTACCAGATACCTTTCTGGCCTTGACTGTAATTTCTGTTTACATAATCGTAACGACTTAAGTAAATTTTCTCTCATTCGGCTATTTTGATTTGTTTCGTTACTTAAAAAAACGTTATTGTTTATTAGGAATATAGTGATTGATGTTGGAGATAAACTATTGCAGAACAAAAATAATACTCGCGAATTGAACGTAACTGTGTGAAATTTTCGTAGGAAATTTATTTAGGAAAATCACTTCTTGAACAGTTCGTTCGGAGTTGTTGCTCGGACCCATTTAACTGATATATTATGTGCAGCTCATACGCGTACTTGATATTCATCGTATTCACATTTTCACGTAATTAATGGATATCGTATTTTTCTTTCAATTTAAAGTACTCATATTTTTTAAATTGTGTTATTTTCTATTATACCATAAACTGGGGTAGGTCCACTTGAAAATTTAGCATTGCTAGTCTTATGGATTGGACAGAGAAATTCTGACAAACGTAACTGAATATGTAAGGGTATTAGAAGGCTGGTATTGTCCACCAAAAGAAATTACGACCGCACCTTCAATACGCGAATGCCGAATCTGTGAACCCTGTTGCATAGCCTCTGATGGAAAGGGGAAAATGGTTAAAAAAGTCTTCCATCTCGCGAGCTACATATTTAGTGTTCCAAGAAACAGTTTCAAATCATAATTTGTAAGGATAAACAGAACGGAAAGAAAAAATATTGAATATTCAATCACACAGTGTTTATCACGTGTCCACCACTTTCTGTTCTCGTAAGACCGACGCTAGAGTGTAAAAGCAGTCGTTGGATGGAGAGGGGGTGCCTAATGGCATCGATCAGCTCCCGAATGTGCCTGCGGGACCGGTGTCTGTCTCTTCGACCTTCGTGCGCAGCCTGTGAGGAAAGTAGGCGCGTGGCGGGGCTGCTGCGAGGGCTAACACCGCCCGCCTCCTGTGGTTGGGGCTTTCCACGCCGGGGGCACGCGACGCCCCCGCCCCGCCCTCTCACATCACCTCCCCTCCCCTCGCCAGCGGCTGCTGCTGCTGGTCCGGTCCGCGACCTCTCCGCGCGCGCAAGTGTTTCGTCGGGGGGAGGGGGAGTGCGCGCTCCGCACACTCATCTCTGCCAGGGACGCGAACGCCGGGTTTCCCAGGGCGACGTGTTGCTAATGCAATAAGATGTCTGAGAAATATGTGATAAACGTTCCTGACAGGCCTCCCACTGAAAAGGGCATTGCCGTGTTATGGAGCTGCCAAGGGGGAATCCCCGAGGAACATTTCTAACAAAAATTATCTTTCTCGTATTGGCGATATTGAGATTTGTATTCCTAATTGCCAACGCCCGTAGACTTTGAAAGAAAACTATGCAGCCTTCGACCACGTGAGAGGTGTTTATGATTTCGTTGGATTCCCAGAATTCGAAAAAATCCAATCACTGAGTTTCGATTTTGACTGAAAAATGCAAATTTTTGATTGTGTCAATGCGCCTATTCTCATGCTGCGGGAACCAGGGATTCTCATACTCCGTGTGATACACTGAGTTGTCACTTCACATGACAGAGCTAACGCCATGGGATAAGAAGGCTGCAAGAAAGAGGCCGCCCGATATTAATTGTTATGTATGTGTTGCTTTGTGGAACTTCAACATTTTTGGTATTTGTGATATACAAAGAACTGTATGTATACTGTACTCAGTTTTCGCAATGTGCGTTTAGACGTTTTTTGTAGAATTATTTAATGTATTGGAGTGTTATTGCCTGTTTTTCAGCAGTTTGCGTGCTATTTTTGAAGACCATTTTGTGTGGTTTTCTCCGGCAGCATTTTTGTCGCCGCAGACTACTCAAGACATGATTGATCTGACGTCAAATAGTTATTTATTTCAATAACAACTTGATAATCGAATTGAAATTATTATTACAACATGATCTGTTTTTACTTTCTCGCTCTTACTTCGCAAGAAGTGAAAATTTTGTAATCGTGGGCCGGAAAACGGCAAATTTTCGACCGAAAAATACCAGTTGTTGGGATTAGTAATAGATAAATCTTGTTCTTAAACCTAGTAAGTTACATCCTCTAATACATTGTGTAGACAGAATCCGTATTTTATTGGTCCCTGACACCGAAAAATCGAACGTCTGTCTGTCTGCATGTCTGCCTTTCTGCCTGCCTGTCCGTCCGTCGTAGCGTGGTCAACGCTAACGCATAACCGTTCAGCCTATTTTCTCCAAAATTGATATTCCCCGATCGATTTAAATGAACTCGAGGCCCTATGAGTTTCAAACGAATATTATGATTTTTTAGGGTACTTTACATGAAGCCTCAGCAACATTTTTAAAGTTTTCAAAAATGGTGTCAATTTTTTGATTAAACTTTGTCCCCGGTTAGTGTAAAGAATGTTGAAGAGAATGTCACATATCCCATTTACTTTTAAATCCCTGATTTTTCGAAAATTGCGAAAGTTGTTTATCGACGCCTTCCTGTAACTACAATACGGAAGAAAGACATTTTTTCCTGAACGAAATCTGTTCTTTAAAGACAGATTTTGAAATAAGCTAGGTCATGTACAATTTTTGCAAAAGATGAGTAGTTTTCGTGTAATTTCCCGTGCGATATAGGCAAATTTTATTGTTTTTCTTTCTTTCATATATAACCCCAAATTTTGTCCTCGTATGTAACAAGAGTCGGTAAAAATGGCGCTAGCCTCAGTTCCGACGAACTGTGTTATCGAAAATTACAAAATTTTAACATTTTAAAATTACGCAATTGAAGTTTTGCGTTACAAAATCTGTTCAAAAAATCAGCTCTGTAAAAAAGGTCATTTGCATTTTTTGAAACAACTGTTGTTTTCACTTAATTTGTACTTGAAATCAATGCAATTTATAAACTAAATATTTTCTCAAAAACCGCTCAATTTTCTTCTTCGGAGAGAACAAACGGTTGCAAGAATGGTACAGGTCTTCTTCCCGTTGAACTATCTGAATAGTCAGTAATTGCTAATTTAGAAATAAATCGAGCAAGTATGTGCTGTTGTAGCACCTAGTTCCATTTTCTATCTGTGTATTGTTACCCCACTACAGTGAAGACATTAAGGCTAAATGTACCGAAAAATACTTATAGGAAAAATCAATAGATCGCAGCACTATCACAGGGAATTTACTAGGCCGATAACGACTGAACAATTCTCCGATTTTCGATCTGTAAGCTGCAGTGGAATCCTTTTAAAATAGAATTTACGCTATTCATCCCTCGTCATTTCCGGTCCGTCCTATTATTTTAATAGTTCTGAATGTTTTAAAAATTAAAAAAATAAAAACTAAGACATGTAACTGTCTTAAACTTTGGGATCTAATATTACGAATATTAACATATTTATAATACTTTATATGTATTATTTTGATGATTTTGCGTTGCTGAAACAAAAAAAATACATGTAAGAGAGGGGGAATGGCACTCAAGAGTATAAAGGAGCCAAATTTGTGTCATTGAATACGTGGAAACATTAGTTTTCAACGAAATATGTTCGAAAATATTACGAAGAGGAATGAAAAAAGGCAAATTTTTCGGTCTAAATACATAATAAGGATGTAAAGCACTCGGGCAATTTTCAAATTTCCCGGAAAATTCGTAAAGTATGGTTTAAAGAAATTGAAAAAGATTGTGTTATTAGAAAACATTTCCAAGCGTAAGAACTTTTAGTTTCTAAGAAAAATCACATTGAATTTATGTGAACTAGTTAGCGGTTCTCCCCCACGAATTTTTCTCTCACCCTTTGAATATTTAAATTTGTGGAGCGAACCTCTTACTAAATTGTATAATTGCCGCAGAAAAATGCTAACATTTGTAAACATACAAACATAAAAAAATCGATGGAAACGATGTACTCTATGAAACTGGCAGTCCGCAGCAAATCGGTAAACGTGATGCTATAAGGAAGTCGTATAGTTACCATGAATATCCCTTAATCTTAAGAAATTAGATGCGTAAAGCAGTTGTTTTTCTTAGTTCAATTACATGTTTTGTTTAAAATTAGGGTTGCATAGTTACCGTCAACTTGAAATTAAAAAAAAAAACCTGTTCAATTTCAATAATTTTTCAATAGTTTGAAACAAATAACATTTAACATTGTGGGAAGGTGCCAGAGCTTTAATTTGGTAAATTATGTATTGATCAATTTTGAAAATAAGTAAATTAAATAAAATAAAAGTTATTGAAATGTGAGAGGGCTGTAATAAATGTTATAAAAAAGAAAAGATAAAGGTTAAGTTCAGAAGATATTGAATTAAAAACTTGAAATATTTGTGATTAAATTGTTTTGTGTAAATTTATTATATCGTCGCACCCGCATCAAGGTCATTAGTGACTAAACAGATAAATACATTTTAGAATTACAATGTGAAATTTAGTACCATATTCATGATCAAAAACAGTAAAAGGATACAATACAACATTGTGGACACTGACCCCTGGGCGGCACATTTTTGGGGGGCGGCAATTTTTTTTTTTTCAATCCAAAAGTATTTTTTTTATTCGAAAAGTTATTTATTGACAGGAATTACAATTGCTCGTGTTGATTTAACAAGGGTACATGCTATCGGCCAGCGAAGAAAGATATCATGGAACTTTTTTAACAAAATTACGAAAATTTAAGAGATTTTTAGAACTATAACTTTCAGCATGTCAAAGCGTATCCTTTTACTTTCTTGTACGCGTTGCGTATACACGGAGTACGTATATGCGGAGTAACTTACGTAGTATATAGAGAGAGTTTTTTTATGTTATGCTGCAAAAAATTGATTTCGAGATTTCAACGAATATACATGTTTTGGGGTTCCCTGATACCGAAAAAGTGTTTTTTGTTGTTGTTTTCAAAACGTCCGTCCGTCCAACCGTTTGTCCGTCTGCCTGTCTGGTGTATATGAACAACACTAACGCCTAAACTCTAGGAAGGATTTTTTCCAAAATGAATGAACCCCTGTCGATGTGGCCTCATTTGAAGCTCTGCGATTATGAAACATATTCATTAATTTTTGGAGATAGTTTACATGAAGACCCTGCGACATTTTCAAAATTTTCTCAAAAATGGATCCAAATTCTTTCCGTAACATTCTTGTGAGAATAGAGAGAAATGCACTTACAAAGGTGGCATAGGTACGATTTCCACTCTTTAAGTATGAATCTTCGCAAATTGCAAAAGTATGAACTGTTTTTGGCGTCTTCCTACTACTACAGAATTGAATATAAAGATTTTTCTTTCAAGTAAAATGTTTTCTCCATAATTAGTTCTTTTAATAACGTCCGGTACATTTTTTGAAAATTTAGTTTAGTTTTCACGCAATATTGCGCGTAATATGTACAATTTTAATAAATAACAAAAACAGTATTTTCCCAAAAACCGCTCTAATTTTTGTCTTTAAACTTTTGGGATTGATAGTGCTAAATGTACTGATATAAACGCCATTCTGCTCTATTCTTGTGTGTGTTTTTCTTTCTTAAAAAGCAACACAAAAATGTAATTATTGGACTTATCTCACGTCGTTAATATTTACAATAGCGGCGATTTGTTCATATTATTACATGTACGAGTATATGCGCTTTAAAGGATGTCTTATACATTTTCTCGAAAAATCAAAACTTTTATGTGAAAATGAGCTCAAATTCCGCATTTTCAGAAACACTCAAACGCCATTTTCTTAAAAATGGCTCCAAATGTTTACTTCAAATTTTTCGTACGGATAGTGCTAATTGTAGTTTAAGATAATATTAATTTTGTTGTATTCTTTTGTTGATTCTGTTTTCAAAAATTACACAAACGTAATATTTTTTCATATCTCTCACGTCTTAAATATGCACAGTTCTATCGATTTATATACATTATTTCCTGTTGCTAAATAAAGAGACAAACTTCCTCTAACACGTGATGTACCCAAAATCCCAGTTTTGTGGTCCTTCGTGCCGAAAAAACAATTGAAAGCAAAACGTCCGTCTGTCAGTCTGTCCGTCCGTCTGTCGGTCCGTCCGTCCGTCTGTCGGTCCGACCGTCTGTCGGTCCGTCCGTCTGTCGGTCCGTCTGTCTGTCGGGTCGGTCCGTCCGACTGTCGGTCCGTCTGTCAGTCGGTCCGTTTGTCCGTCTGTCGGTCCGTCGGTCCTTTTGTCGGTCTCTCTGTCCTTTTGTCGGTCCGTCTGTCCTTTTGTCGGTCCGTCTGTGCTTTTGTCGGTCCGTCTGTGCTTTTGTCGGTTCGTCTGTCCTTTTGTCGGTCCGTCTGTCCTTTTGTCGGTCCGTCTGTCCTTTTGTCGGTCCGTCTGTCCTTTTGTCGGTCCGTCTGTCCTTTTGTCTGTCCGTCCGTCCGTCCGTCCGTCCGTCTGTCTGCTGTATGTGAACACACTAGCGCCTAAACTATTCGTACGATTTTTTTCCAAATTGAAGAAACATCTATCGATTTGCCCTGAGTCGATGCTCTGCGATTTTCCAAAACATTCATTACTTTTTGGGGGTACTTTACATGAAGCCATTTGAATATTTTCAAAATTTTCTCAAAAGCCGCTCAACATTTTTTCTTTAAATTTCTTATAAGAAGAGAGTAAAATACACTTATATAGGTGGCACAGATCCGATTTTCAAGGTTAACTCTGATTTTTCGAAAATTGCAAAAGTTTCAATTTTTCTGGCGACTTCCTACAACTATAAAATTGATGATAGAGATTTTTCCTACATATGATATTTATTGTCCATAAATATCTCTATCATTAAGGTCATGTAATTTTTTTTGAAAATTTGGTTAAAGTAGGGAACACGGTACATCCTTAGAGAAGCAGGACGAGGGAGGGAGGGGGTAAAGTAGGTGAGTCTCCTTAAGCCTTCCCTCAAATTACGCTGCGCGCTCTGATAGAAATGAATAGCGCCGATATGATGATAGGCTATTTTCATGGCTCTCCCATAGTACACTTTGTCCCCGACGCATTTTAATGCCAAATTACTTCCAAAGGCAAGTTTTCTCGCTTCGCTCGCCCGGATCCAAGTCACGGCGAGGCTCGGCTACGCCCTCGCGATCACTATAAACATCCTTGAGTCTATCCTCCGCCACTATCTACCAATTCGCTTTTATGAGAAAGCACATCAGTAAGCACTTTATAAAAAAAACCTCGGGAATTCAAACTGCGTAGTTACAAACACGTTTTGAAGAAAGAACACTACAAGCTTTATCACACAGGCACACCACCCCGATCGCAGTACGTTTAGTAATAGAGCTCCAGCAAGATACAAGGGTGAAATTGCTTCTCCTTATAATCGCTTAACCATCCCTCGTCCCCTCCACCGTGGATTCCCCCCTCGCCAGAGCGACGCGAAGTGCCGGCTTGAAGTGCCTTCCTTAGGTTGTACCGTGTTCTAGACTTCAACCGAAAATTTTAATAGTTTTCGTGCAATAGTGCATGCAATATTTGCAATTTTAAAAAAATAACAAAACAAGATTTTCTCATAAACGGCTCCAAATTTTTTCTTCAAATTTTTCGTAGGGATTGTACGAAATGCACCCTATGACATAAACACCATATGGTATTTTTTTCTTCAAAAATTACAAAAATGTGATTTTTTTTACTTGTCTCTCACGTCGGAAACAATTGCACTAGAGGCGATTTCTTCATTTCATTAGATTTATGAGTACATGTGATTTAAATAATGCCAAATAAGGTGTCTCGTAAACTCAAGTTTTCTATAAAAATGAGTTCCGCATTAACAGAAACGCTCAAACGCCATTTCTTCAAAACAGCTCCAAATTTTTTCTTCAATTTTTTCCAATTGATAGTGTTAATTGCACTGTTTAATATGATGTAAAGTTCATTTTGCT
Source organism: Teleogryllus occipitalis (assembly GCA_011170035.1). Lineage (NCBI taxonomy): Eukaryota > Metazoa > Arthropoda > Insecta > Orthoptera > Gryllidae > Teleogryllus > Teleogryllus occipitalis. The sequence goes on from BLKR01014983.1 coordinate 70,467, forward strand.
GTATTCTTTTTTTCTTTTCAAAAGTTACACACTTTTTTAAATATCTCTCACGCCATTAATATGCACATTTCCCTCTATTTGTATACATTATTGCATTTGTAAATGGAAGTACTTCAAATGATGTTTTTCGAAAACTCAATAGATTCCTGTGAAAAAGAGCTTCAAATTTGGCATTTACAGTAATGCTTAATCGCCATTTTCTTAAAAATGGCTTCAAATTTTTCAATGAAAATTTCTATTAAGGACGACGTTATTGCCTTCTTTAATATAATTAAAATATAATTTAGGTTCTACTATTTGGAAACTGAAAAGTTGCGAAAATTTCAAAAAACAAAACTTCTTTGGGCCGCAAAAGATAGAAGCAGGCAAGAAGGAGGGACAAGACCGTACAGTACCAGTCCACACCAAGGAAATTAGAAAACTACTACGAGAAAGTCTGTAGCACCTCTAGTTTATATTGTTGGAAAGTTGCAGAGTAGTTTTGAGATCTTGGGTTTTTTGCAAATACACTAGCTAGGTTGTTAGCCATATCTTCGGAATCTGTAATGACTTGGTCATTGTCAGGCATTAAAAAGTGGATTTGGTTAACTGTTCACTTACCTTGGATAGCATTTATCTTGGACCATGGTTCTTGTAAATTGTTATGGATAATAATATTTGAAACGTAGTTATTCCAGGATTGTGTTTTACCCTCTTTAGTAGTTCTTCTTGATATAGAGATCTTGAAAATAAAAATATATTTTTCTTTTAATTATTTTTAATTCAATTATAATTTATATTCATTGTTTTATATGTTTGTAATGTATTGTTATTTCTTTAATTCAGTGTAAGTTCAAAATAACTGGTAAACTTGGAATATGACTAACGAATAATTTGTATCTTGCTGCCCATATGTTTTTTGTATTGAGAACGCAGGCTCTGATACATGCCGATGAATAGCTTCGGCCGATACGAAGTTCCCCCGCTGTAGAATATTAGTACACAACCCCAAAACGCTCCCAAGAGTTTTCTGCCTAAAAACTGATTTGATGTGTGATTTCAATGAACTAGTGAGATTTATGATTTCTTTTTATTTTCTACATCATGTTCACATAATGTAAATGTAAACAGGAATGGTACTGCTTCGGACTCAGCCTTGTATTTGAAGGCTCCAGCATTGCCCAACAGCAGGAAGTTATTTCATAGCCGTGCTTTTTACTACTAGCGAGTCTCATTTGTTTTGTCATGTCAGAGATAATCTTGAACGTGAACGTTTGAAACATAGATGCGATTAGAAACATCACGACGGTACTTTATAACTTCACTTTTCATTTATTTGTGTTGTATCAATATACATATATTGCTGATGTTATTTCGCAACGTAGATGTGAATACGAATTGCGAATCAAATGATCATTGCGAATCAAATGCATCGCCTAACGGCAAACAGACCGACAGTCGATTTGTCGCCGATCAATTTTTCCGTAACAAAGATCTGCCAAACGTGGATTCTGACTACACAACGAGATAGAGGAAGTAATTCACTACATAGAAGAACAAGATTGACCTTTTTCGTTATCAGGGCCCGACAATAATAGTTTTTGTCGAAAGACAGCAGTTTTTTTCTTGCAACATTACAATACTTTTTACTGCGCAAGCAAAGCAGAAAGTAAAATGAAAAGAGCAATTTCATGAAGAGGGAAGATATAAGAAACTTCGCATATTCACGTTTTCTGGCCTGGAATAAGTTGGCCAAAACTTTTGAAACACTGAAACGTTCGCGGCAAATAATTCATACAAAATATTGAAGTAATACTTTTCTTCAAGATTTGAAACAAGTTCCTAAAGGGAAATTGGTCAGAACGATTTCACAATTGAGGAGAAAACAAGGAAAAGTTAAAGGAAAAAACACTGATCACTCAGTTCAGCGAAGAAGTCACATTTCACGGCACAACACCTCTACAACACGCGAGAAATCTTCCGTGTGCCGTTGTGGAGGAAAACAGTGTCCAGTACGGCCTCCCTGAGGTAATGTTGGAATAAAAACTATATAGACTCATATTTCACGTAAAATCGCACAACATTTAACACGGCTTTTGAGAAAATGAACGATATTATGTTCTTAAATCTGCACATCACTTTTTGGGCACATCAAAAATACTTTTTTTATTTACCCGAAAATTGAATATTTTTGCAGTTATGGTTATGTTAAATTTTGGAATTTACGCATACTTCACAAAATATGAATAATTGTTGCTCCGAATATACTTACAAAAATTCCTAGTTTGTTTGATTTAAAAGTTTCAAATGTGTATTTTATTCATCTATAAATTAATTATTAAAAAAATAAATATTTCATATAAAAATTGTAATTATTAAAAAAACTTTCTAAATGCATTCGATCAGATAAAAAAATTGAAAAAATATAGGAGTATTTTCGTTAACTTTTCTATAGAATACGACAATAAAAGTGGACACCGTACACGTACTGTTTTGAAGAAACAGATTTAAATAGGAGGGTGGGCTCTCCCAGCGCCTGCTCATGCACTAACGAATTGTGTTTGATCAGTCTTTGATTAAGTGCTAAAGAACAATAAAAAGAAAGACCGACTGCCTGATTAGGGGTTCAAGAAATAATATTAGTATCTTACATGTTCACTCTGTCACCTGCCACCATTATTTTTAGTTACAATCTTAATTCATTCAATATTCAAATTACAGTAGGTTATAATATTATTATTCTTACAATTTTGTTTTTCATTATTTACCTTTTTTAATCAACATAAAACAGAAAAACTAAGAAAATTACTAAAACAGAACCTAATTTTAAGAAAATAAATAAACTATTAAATTAGTTTTATTTATAATGAGCTGTCGGGTGAACATTATAAGATAATATTTTGAAATTTGGGGAAACTGTAGAGAATTTACAGGGATACAATTTGTATTTAGCCCATTGTGAGAACTGCGTCAGAACATGTGATATTCTTAATGAAACAAAGGAAGAAGTATTTTTTCTATTTTTTCCCTTTTTTTGTTCTTGATTGTAAAGGTCAAAATCGGATATAAATGCGTAAAAAAATTCTCGAAACATCTTTATCATCTACAGAAAACAGCAAAGATAATTTAAATTAATATCCAGAAGCGTAATGTGGTTAAACAATTTAAACTTATATAAAAAGGCTAAAACACATTTTTTCATTTGTACGAAATACTCGGGGTAAATTGATTTAAATCCGGCAAAAAACTGTTTTCAATACACTTCAATTGTGATTTTCAACATAAACATTTTTTATCCCCGGGAGCAGATATCTCCGCTACCCCCTTTTAAAGAAATTTCAAAATCTAGGTCTTCGAATCGAACCAGATCGACCGGAGATCTATTTTGGAAAATATCCTACGTATGATTTAGGCATTAGTGGTGTTCAGGGACGGACGGACGGACGGACGGACGGACGGACAGACGGACAGACGGACGGACGGAAAGACGGACAGACGGACAGACGGATGGGCAGACAGACACACAGACGGACGGACTCCAACATTTTTTCGGTGTCGGGGACCCCAAAACTTCTCTCTCCCCCACCCTCTCCCCCTACCTCTCTCCCTCCCTCCCTCCCTCTCTCCCCAAAACTATTTTCGTTTAAATCTCGAACATAAATTCTTAACGACCAATTGATGAAAAGAAAGGCAGGTTAACGGGGCTTCGTCATAAGTACAGGGTGGCCAGCGAAACTGGAATCCTTGAAAACCGGAAAAAAACGGGAATTTGATTTGAAAACCGGGAATTTTCGTTATATTCAAATTTTTTCCAATATTTAGCACAAATTCACATGCGACATCGTGTTCAGTAAAGTGCAGAATTCAACTCTGTACATGATAAGCGAGTGTTTCAATCAAAGTGTATATGAGAAGTGTCGCATATTTGCTTGAGGATCGCGAAGTTCATGACTCACGCATAACACTACTTCAAACACTGCCCCTTGTATAGGTGCAACATTGGTGGAGTACCTAGCACCTCAGAGCACCTATATGGTTGCCTGTGGGTTTCACGTGCATGGACGAGATATGTGCGGAACAAACGTCTCACTGGGAACTCAATCGCTGAGTTTCGATTAGTGTCACGGCTCTTTTTTGATGACATAGGTGGTACCACATTGCTATTCTTCCGATCGAAACCGCCATGTTATCACGTCTATGATATTCAAAGGGAATTTGAACTTCTTTTCTAGAAGAGCACAGTCAAAGCCATCTTTGCTTATAGCCTACCTACACGGAGATTAATAGCGTTTTCCATTCGGTGCACTGAAACCCACCCTAGTGCAGGGCAAAAACGTCATCGCTCCGCAACAGTGCTGCCCCACATTCGTGAAGGGCAGCTACGAATGAAACGGATTCCGGAACTGAGTCAGTGCGTGTGCGGTACGCAATGAGATTGTTCTTGGTCTGTCACACTGATGGAACTCGAAAAATAATAATTTTGAATTCTGATCATCGCTATAATTTTTATGAAGTCTTTTGGTAATTCTTACTCTTTAATTCATAAATTATTAACGTGTGATTTCTGTATCTAAAAACTACGAAAACTTCAAATGCGTGTGTGTCGAAATTTCATTTTTCGTGATTTGCCAGTGATCGATATAGTAGACAAGATTTTGAACCGAAAGGCTTCTGCAGAATTGTTTGGTTATTGAAAACCATAAAAATATTAACATGAGCATTTCCGCCGGTATATATATGGGCGTGCGAGAAACATTTCTTGACACATATATTTGAATGATTTTGTAAGGGTCACTATTTTTATTTTCACTTTATTTGCGTTTCGAAATTGAGACATACCTACACTTTGGTTTCTAATAGCACTGGATTTGTTAACATGAAGTTATTCCAGGTTAAATTTTAGAAAAACACAAACTGATTTTCCGAACTTCGCGAGTCACAAAAATTATTTTAAGACATTTCTTGCAAAACATAATATACTTTATCATTCGAAGTATCCCTGCGTGACAGAAGATCCTCAATTGTCTTCACAATTTCACCACGAATCTAAATCAGCATGGATAACTTCCATACCTTACCTCACAATGGCCCGGTGCACTGGACTGCACTGACGCGATCGTCAGTGCAGTTTAGGGCGCCCCCAGTGCGCCCTGGTTCAGTGTGATCGTGCGAATGGAAAATGCGCTTCTTTGCACTGGTGCGCCCTAGCGGTCGAATGGAACACGAAAGCTGCCCTGAGTGCGCACTGGGTGGGCACCAGTGCGGCGAATGGAAAACGGTGAAGGAAGGACAGTGCCTGAATTGACAGGGAGCACGAAGAAAATGAACTTGCGGTGAACTTGACGGGGTTGCGCGTCAGGAAATATGTAGAACCTATTTCCTTCGCTGCATTGTTCTTCAAGACAGCGCAGGAAGTAATATGAAATTAAAGTTAAAATGTTGCTACAAATTTATGGTCATCTTTTTGTCAATTTTTCTTTCGTGTAATGTTTTAGAAATAATTCTTATATAATCCAAACCGAACCAATTCAAACGGAGCGCCTGTGGTGCATGCCAGCGTTCATTTTGATAGCCAGGAACAGTAGTCATTTCAAACTTTTACACATGAAACATATCATAATTAGCGATCAAAATTTCTTGAAGTAAAGAAGTAATTTGTTGGTTTGAAGTTAATTGTATGACCTTCCATCAATCTTTCTTTTAAAAGAATAGCAATGGTTTCCAAAAGCCTCTCATTATGTGTACGAAGCCCAGGAAATTCGAAAGGCGCGACTATGTTTGATGCCAAATTACAGAAAAGATACTCGTATTTTCGAAAAATTCGTCAGGATGTTATTTGAAGATCTGTTTTTGATGAACATATTTCATTAAGAAAAAAATTGTATCTTCACAATTGAAGTTCTAAGAAGACGCAGAATTTTTTTTTTTCTTTTCATTTTGCGAAAATCGAGCATATCAATCAACATGAGAGCTGCATCATTCTCTTTAGCGCCCTTCACGCTATTTAAAGTAAAAATTGAATAAAAAATTTACCGTTTTTTAAGAAAAATTGTTTAAAAATGTCAATGTTTGACACAAGATTTCTCATAAACTACTCATATTTTCGAAAAATAGAACATGACATTATATAAAGATTTTTTTGTGAACACATTTCACCAAGAAATCTAGTGGTGCTAAAACAGCACGTACTTTCTCGCAATTAGTAATGGAAATTAAATAGTTTCAATGACCGCTCATTTATTCGTTTTCACATTCAACACTAAGGACCCAATTTAAAATAGAATAACACAAATATAATATAAATATAATAAATAATAATGAAATGAAATAGAAATAATATACAAATTCTAACTTACGTATCATCCAACTGCGTAAGTTGGGAGTGGGCGACTGAAGGCTAGCAATCAATATATCCTATTTATTTCGAAAAGGTTTTAAATAATCTCTAAAATATTAATTTGTAAACGTATAACAAAAGCTGGCTGATTAAGTTTTAGCAATTGGGAGTCTGCCTTTTTCTTAGAATGTGGGAGAAAGTGGTTAAGAAGATTAATCTCTGTTGTTTTCATTGTAAATGAGAGATTTTAGTTGTTGCATGCTGAACAGTGGACGTAAATATTTGTTAAATTAGTTGTCTTTACTTCTCAGAGGTATGAAAGGTTATTGCTGCAAGTCAGAGCCTTTTGTTAATCATTATCAAGCTTCCATTATCTTGTGAAACCAATTTTGGGGTTTGATATCACTTGTATTTTCAGTAAGCGTGGTAATCAGTATCTGAAATCACATGTTAATAATTACCATGCTTTCACTATATTGTGAAACAAGTTTTTTTGGTGGAGACAAATGTGAAAGGAGTCATGGTGCATAGAATTCAGGATAATTTTTGCAATGTTTTTTTCTTCTTTTTTTCTTTTTTTTTTCTTGAAAGAGTGAAAATATATTTAATTTGCATACAATCCAGTGTATGAGTATGACTGATAACCTATCAATCAAGATCCCAAAGCCCAGAGATTTGACAAGTTCATTGGCTCAAGTTTAGAATGAGCATAATATAGTTTAGACATAACAGAAAGTTAAGCTGTAGTGTGTACACATGCTGGAATATGCTAGCCAGGGTGTACGGTTACATTAATTAGTTCCTTCGCGCAACAAAATAAAATTCATCATAATTGTTAGTGTAGAAGGACGGCGAAAAAATTTGAATTTTTCCAATTTTCAAAAGTCAAAATTTTCAACGAACATGAGCTCTGCAATCTTGAACGTTCTATACGCTATCCGAGGTGAAAATTGAATCAAAATTGTTTATGCCGTTTTTGAGAAAACAAAAGTTTTAAAAAAATGCTTATATTTACACAAAATTACGCGAAAACTACTCAAATTTTCGAAAGATTGTACATGACCTTATTTCAAAATCTAGCTTTAAGGAACAGATTTCATTAAAGGAAAAATCTCTTATCTTTATAATTGTAATTGTAGGAAGACTCCGAAAAAAGGTTTTGTTCTTAAATTTAGCAATTGGATTTATCCGCTTTTTCGTTTCCAGGGCCAGCAATAAGAATTTTTCGGCCGAAAATTCGCCGCTTTCCCCCGCCATATTACATAACATTCTGTTTAGTAGTGCGTAAGCGGTAGAGAACAAAAACCCCTATGCAAAAGTTATGTGTGATTAAACTATACGAAAAAAGTTGTGTGCGCATCATTGGATATTTATAATATAGAATATTGTTGGTTGATGCAAGAATGTCACTCAGTGATGAGAAGTTTAGTTTTTTTTAACAAAACTTATCTTCAAATTGGGGGTGGGTGTAAAAGTAAGAGTAGGTGGCCCCCAAAGCCCCTAAAACGGCCCTGCGCCTGTGCACTGCATGTAGAAGTTTTTGATATCTCGCATCATATTTTCCCCCATTCTTATATCACAACACTTTTAATTGGTCTTCTGAGTGAGGGTATCTTGAATGAAATTTTCTCTAATCAACCAATAATGGGATTCAGGTTAAGGGATTAGGGAGTTTTCAATGGCGGTGATTCAATGGTGGTGATGCCGATCTGAGTGTGTCTATATTTTTTGTCTTAGAGGAGTTATTCTTATCACTCATAATTGCCAGGCTCTTGGAGGCAGTTCTTCTCAAAGTACGCATCTGGAAGCGGTATCCCATCACAGTCTATATCCCCTCCTATTGCTTTGCTCACCCTCAAGGAACAATCCCTTAGAATAATTTTAGATTTTAAAGATCTTAAGCTGTAGCTAGGGTCCGTTGGATTATTTTAGTTCCCATTAATGTAGTGATATTTCCACTAAGATAATTTATAGGAATATTTAATTATAATTTTGTCACTAGACCTGCAGCAATTTTATTAAGTACATATTTGTACAAAACACTTTATTTTTTAATTTAAAAAAATTTTACAATATAAAAAAAATTTTAAAATTTTTTTTATATTGTAAGAAATATTTTAATAAAATATATCGAAAATGTTGGGGGATTTTCAAGATTAAAAAAAATTCTTCGTACTAAGTTTATTACTAAGTACTAAGTGCAATTTTGTGTATGGGACAATCCGAACCTCCAGAATGCTTCATCCCCTATAATTCTGTAAAATAAGAAGTTATGAATTATTCAGTTTGGAGTAAGTTTTGATCTTGGTAAGATGCATAATCGGACGTGGGGAGACATTGATTTACATTGATTTCTGATAATAAATAATGGATGAATAGAGCAATAATATGATCATTGAACGACATGTGAAGAGTTTTGAATGACTCATGGTAAAGTACTTATTTATTGAAGCCACCGCAGTGTAGTGCATCCATGCACCTGCCTTTCGGTTGTGATGCTGTCCAGTAATCGTCGTTGGGAAGTTTGTTTGAGCGAAGCCGTTGCCCGATAAGATCCGCTGCAGCGCGCTGGCCGGAGATAACTTCCGCACGAGGCTTCCTTCCGAGGCCGCTCGGGTTACTATGCCACTGTCACGGCCGGGCACGCGTCCGCATAAACAGTGCAAGCACCTCGCGAGTCCAGGGGAATCCCGAGCACGGCGCTTGCAGCCGTCTACTACGCGAGCTTACTACGCGGGAAACCCCAACGCCGGCCTCCATTCACTTGAGCCCCCGCCCCCGCCCCTCCGCCGCGACCAACGGGATGGCCTGCCACCCCGCCCCCTCCCTTCACACCGCTTTCCACCCGATCCGCGCAAAAACCAGTCTTCCGAGAGATCTCCCTTCCCTCCCCCCCGCCCCGGCCAAGCGACACGGACGCGTTCCATGTCCGAGAACAGTTGATTGGAGCGGGGCCACTTCGCGGCGTCCCATCAGCTGCAGACGAGGGCGTTGCTGTTCTTGCTGCCCTTGGGATGCGGGACTTCCAAGTTATTTTAATGCTTGCCGTGTGTTAACACGTGTCAACACCTCCTTCAAACTCTATTCGATGCTTGGTTGCATTGTGAATCAAGTGATATACGAGTGCCGGGAAGGTGCCTGCCTTGAATTTACGCCATTATGTAACTGTGAAGAACAAGAAGTCGTTTCGGGTGAGGAGCGGCTTGTGTGAAAACTGAAGAGCCCTGATAAGAAATAAGTCTGTTTAGGGAAGAGAGTGTCTTATCAAAGGAATGTGTAACACAAAGAAAATACATTTCTATTATCCTATTTGTGTACTGTTTGAAAAACGCGTTAAGTTCGCAAAATGAGAGAGAAAATATTTTGTCAAGAATTGAAATACGAGTATATTACAATTACTGCAAAAAGTGATCGTACGGTTACGTTAAAACCTAAATGGCTGTTTTACGAAGAACCGAATGTAATAAATATGTTCAGCGTAAAATAAAAATTAATATTAAATTGGCCTGTCTAGTACATGAAAGAAAACACAAACGGTTTAATATATAAAAATAAAACAAAATGTGACAGATGGCGCGCAGAGTAGGCGCAGAAAGTCATCATACAGTCGAAGCAGTGAAGCAAAATGATGCTAACAGTGCGTTTTGGAACCCTTTATGGACCATGAAACTCGGTGTAGTACTGGTAAGGAGCAACGCATGATTAATTCTCAGGAGAAAGGTGCCAGCACATCGGGGAAGGTGAAAATCCATGGCAATCGCACATAAGTTACTGACGCTACAAGAAAAGTATTTACAAAATTGCACAATAAGTGCAAATCTTTTGCAAAGATGTGCTCTTGTAAATACACAACGTTCATCAGGACAATCAATGATTGATAGGTTTTACATTCATAAAGTAGTGAGAAGTCTTCCCCGAACAGGGAAACCAGAAGTAATCAGTGAAGCAGGTTGAAGTATCTGCTAGAACAGTGGTCAGTAGAGAAAAATGGCATCATCCCCCGAAAATGTTCCAAGAGAGTAATGCAAATCGGGTCTTCGAAATAACTTAGTGTTTCATCATGACAGTCACCGGAAACAAGGCTCTCTGTATTCGATTGCGGTTCCTGTACAACATCAAAAACAAATTCATTTCCTCAATTCCTTTTCAGTAAGTCTAAAGAACATTAGTCGTATATTTTTTGAATAAATAAGGTGTCTTATAAACAAGGTCTTAAACATACTTTCCTAAGAGAATGAAGTTTAATTGGCACAGTTGGTGAAATTGTGCTGCGAAGACTGGAGGCAATCAAAGCAATTGGAAAAGCTACACGGAATAAAATGACGTAATATTTTTGTTAAACAGAGGTGTACGATTTCGTTTTGTATGTTAAAAATCATTGTAATTTATTTTGTTGAATATCATGGAGTGTGAAATAATTTGAACTTTAAAATGCAGACGGGAGTAAAAAGTACGTTTTCTGTACCATGAATTGTTATCTTCATATCTAACATGTTGCTCATAGTTCATAAATGTATTGTCAACTTCTCTGAGATGTACGATCACTTTCTGCATTAACTGTAGGTCTAATTCGTTTACTTTGTCTCAGTGTGGGAAAAGAAGATTAACTGCTTCTTAAGGAGGATCTTAATTTAACGTAGGATGAATTGTGGCTTCAGAGAAATGACTACCCACTTAAGCATTTACTTCGTTGGAATTTGAAGAGCTTCATCGAATAGCGAAATATGTCCGCATAGCCCAATACGCATTTTGCAACAAGCCAAGAGAAGAAAGATCATTTAGACCTTTGTAGGAGTTTGTTTGCGTCATTCGCGTTTCCAGATAGATACCTCCCACGAAACGGCAGGGGAAAAATAAAGGGCGCCGAGTCAGCGAAACGGAATTGTGACCAGCATTGTCTTAACTAAACTGTCTCTCAGCTCCCGCTCAAATCCCAAATGCCACCGAAAAGCCGGTTTATATAAGTTTCGTGCGGATGCTTTCTTTCATTTTATTTTGCAGTTTTTTTTATTGAAAGATCTTACTCGCACAGAAATACCATCAAGTCATATTTTGTAGTTCATGGTGCTGTATTACATGATTTTGTTTCATTGGTTCTTGACTGATGAAGTGCAAGTGTCATACGCGAAGCAAGCGAAGTTCTCAGTCCTCATTCGCTCTAGCGATTAACGAATAATTGTGACAGAATTCGAAGAACAAAATTCGAAGTTTGATTTTAAAAGAAAATCAAGGAACAAAGTCATTGGGGAAGTAACTAACTGTACGCCAACGAAAATGTTGCATTGAACGTTCTCATGAACTTTGCAGTTATCCTCTGCGTTTGAAGAAATATAATTGAAATAATTTGTTTTGTTAATAATTATCCTTAAACGTCGCGTATTAGCAGACATTTGTACAAATCGTCTTCATGAGTGTTTAAAAAGTATTCAATTGTATGTTTGTCGCTTTGTCTGGTGGAAGGCCGGTATTTAAAAGGGGGCTTACTTGTGTATATAAATCAATTCACTCTTGCTCTACAAGGATAAATTGCGCGAATATGATCAAACAGGATTAACACTATTTTTTTTTCTTTTTCGCATACTATTTACGTACTAAGAAATTATTGTACAACCAAAACCGTGAATTTTCGACAGAAAAACTTTCTTTGGGTTCCTGATTTTAGAAATGTTAATTCTTGTTCCTATTTGCAGTAACTAACATCCTTTAACACATGTTGGTAGAATCCGTGTTTTGTGGGTTCTTGATTTGCAAGATTTTTACCAAAATTGGTGATTCCTAATCAAACTGGCCGATGTCGCGGCCTCTTGAATTTGAAATGGATATTTTGATGTTGGGGGTAAGCCCCTCAATTGTTTTATTTTGCAATTGAATACAACGAAAGTCTCACTCGCGCAGATATGTTGAGTAGAGTAGAGTTAATGGCACTATGTTGGAAGAGCTCTGATCTATACTTCTCTGGTACATTTTCGTCAAAAATAAAACAATATTACCAACATATTCGCCAAATGAAGTACATTTAGTACGGGTATTGTGGTGATGGTGTAAAAAAGACGCAGTATTACAGACATTTCTGATTTACTCTGTGGCGACGGAAGTCGGATTTAAACCTCTCTCTTCTTATTTCTGAGATTGAACTCGATCTGGCAAAGGGCTGTATAGAGCCAAGCCCTTCCTGTGTTTTTGTTATTTTATTTTTTTAATATTTTGCCAATACATATTTGTTTTAATATTTTATGAAATATGACCGGAAGATGACTGGTCGCTAGGTGGTTCAAGATTTTGTGCCCGACAGCTGCAATTATAACTACGGATTTAGATTCATTATAAAAAAGTACGTACCGTGATCTGTTTTTATGTAGTGTATAAATGCTTTAGCTGAGATACGTAATACACAAATACATGCATTACTTATATTTGAGTAAAAGTTGTATGGATTACGGATAAGAAACTTATCCTGGCCCCCTAGCTGAACATATGTGCAGATAATAAAGTGGGTATGTGCTTTCTGAAACTGTTTATCTAAATGCCAGTTATTCATTGACATGATTACGTTTGTACCAATTTGCATTGCAAATGTCTTTGGACGCAATATAAAGTTCTTAAGACCTCAGTTAAATGTTTCAAATTCATTCTCTGATCAAAGATTTATTCTTTAGCGCTGGGGTTTCCAACGGGGTCGGTATGGACTCCCTGGATCAGTGAAGGTCAAGGAGTCGATTGGGAGTCTACAGCCGAATGTGAGCCGGCGATTGATAGGTATCATCAAGATAGCACTGATTACAAAAAATACTGAGAACTTAATTATTTTAATAATTAATAGTAATTAATTTCTTTCTGATACAAAGTAACACATTATATAACTTACAGATTCGCTCCTCTTCGTTCGTATCCATCATTCCTCCTTAGGATTAGAGCGTTGGTAGACTGGCGTTGTGCCGGTCCCCCCAAGGTGCGCCTAAGGACCCCCGCGAACGGACAGCGGCGTAGAATAAACCCATCCTTATTTTCTCCATTGCACCAGACATATTATTACTGTGTACTAATTACATTCAAAACTCTTAATTTCACATTAATTTTGCACATAGGGGCTCCATTTCGACTTTCTGCAGAGGGGCATTCGAGAAACTAGCTACGCAACTGCTGAAGATGTTTAGAAATCTCAAAAAATTATAATTATGTTTTCACAACGATATTAAATTGTGAAGAAGAGGAGGGAATTTGTAATTTATTATTGTATGTTTTATTGCTTTATATCAGAAAAAATATTTCGTCCAAAACGAAGTGGAGAAATGTTACGATAATTTAAAAACGCTCAATATTTTGTGAGAATTGCCCAACAATGAAGAAGAAACCGAACCTTAGAAACTCAGCTATTCAGAAGTGGATGCGTCCTCGGTTATTGAAATATAGATAATTTATCAATGTATTGGTGTGTGAAATTTTTGTCTTTAAGATAATAATGTGCAATTCTTTGTGTTATAATTATGTATGATATTCTATAGAACATGAAGGAAGGGGGTCGATGGAGCAAACAATTCTTTCAAAAGGGGCCGATGAGCGAAAGAGGTGGAAAACCTCTGCTTTAGAGGCAGGGGAGGTTTCAGTGGTACTAGGGATACAGTAATAAAAAATAGAAGTGTTAAATATGAATGGAATTAAGTTTTCCTCGCATGAGAAGTTTACCTTAATAGAAATATAACCGTTTATAATAAACATTTCGATGCACATACTCCATACGATACAATTCACAGTATTGAGCATGTGAAGGTGACATTTTGTAAATCCTTGGTTTATAGAGAAATGAAAGAAGTAATATTTAATCGAGGTTCCATTCGATGAAATGATTGTGCTCTATTAAACATTCTCAAAAGACAATCCAAGAATGAGCATTTTGTCGAATATTCTCGTGTTCGTTAAGATATACTTCTTTATGTACTGATTTACCTGGAAAGCAGTTAAGGGAGGTCTACAAACGCGTCATTTCCTATTGCCCGTTAAAAGAGCCGTTCTCGGTATCATTTTGGAGACCAGCAGCCGCGCTTGCTTGATGACCCTTCGGACGAAGTGGCGCAAGTGGCAGAGGCTCCGGGCGAGGCGAGGTCTCGGTATCTTAATTGCGGGTGATTCCCTGAAAAGCGCAGCCAAATTGACGCTGAGATCGTCATGGCACCCAGTGCTCGGCAGTGCTACTGAACAGTCTTTGTGATTGGGTGTAATGGCTTTGAAGCAATGGTCATTTGTAGATCGACTGCATTATGCTCGGCGTTTACTTTCATTTTTGGAATGGTCCGTATGGATAGAAAGATAAACATATTCATTATTCTTTTGATCTCGGGTGTTTTCTTCAACGCACATAGATATATTTTTAAAACTTGATGGAGTTTTCCGAGATGTTGGAAGTACACGGCACAAACGAAATCTAAGGGTACTTTCAGAGCTGAACCGTATTTGTTGGAAGAAAACTACACGCGTGAACGGCCGACTGATTCTGCCGAGCGAAAATGGTCCCACTGCATTCGACTGCACCAGACGTGCGTCTTGAAAACGTTATTTATAGGCGACATGTAATGAAATTGAAAATATATATTGAACGAGTAATGTTTCGTATGACATTATATATACAACATTTGTAAAGGAAGCTTCACATTAGCTTCACTAGATCATTAGTAGGATTAAGTTCATATTCGGCAGATACTATCAGCATTTCGTTTCACCCATTTTTTCTGCAATTGTTTGCAGAAAATGTTTGAGAATCGCATAGGAGGCTTTCCTTCAGGCTTTTCGTTCATTATCCAACAAAACACGTTTGTCAATGTGCTTGTTGAGTGGCTCAGCTCAGTCGGAGGTCACTTGATCCCGTTCTGCCGACCAGGAAGTTCGGCTGTGATGGTCAGAACGCGGAGCAACGCTTACTTGTGCTCTGGGGAGTGTTAGAAACAGTCGCTCGTCTATGACCACGTTCTTCTGAACGCGAATTCGCAGAAACAGGATCGTCTCTAAATGGGCCCTAAGGCGGAGAATTGGAGTTCTTTTGAAATATTTACAAAATACTTCAGATATAATAAGATGAATGTAATGATGTAATTCCAAAGCCATAAAAATTAATTGAAATTCTCGAGCGACAATAAATATATTACATAACTTATTTTCTCTCCTCCCCTCCCTCGAAAAAAACTGTAACACATTGTACATTTGTTGCTGTGTTACACTGACTCTTGCTGTTATCAAAGTCGCGAAGGAGGCTGACGTAAAAGGTTTAGAGGAAATAATAATAAAGGATTCAGGCGTGAATTGTATTTTACCATGCCACCACTTAAACCTTCACAACGCCGTAAAACGAAAGATTCTACTCTTACCAATGAATTGGGATTTTTGCCTAAGTTTATTTAAAATTTGTTGTTTTATATACTCATTAACATTGTTTTGAAATTTGTAAAATAGATGGATTTTGTGAAAAGAACACTGTCGTATTCTTGATATTCGTTGTCATACTTTCCGTTACGTAATCTCGGGTGAACGAAAAATATCGTCCGAGTAATTCGCAGTTGGGATAAATGAGGACTCGTCTACCGCGACCCTTACGCATTTCTATGCGTGAGGCACCCGCGGTCGCCTTGGATGTGCGCCCGCGCACTAATTGCGGTTTCGGGCCGGCGCTCCCCCCCCCCTCCCTTCGATGCGCGAGTGAACTTCCTGTGCCGCCGCTTGGCCTCGAACGAGTCGGACGTGTTTCTTCTGCCAGCTCTCTGCGAACGAGCTCCACTTAGGGAACTGGTCGGTGGCATGGATGTACTGTCATTACATCTCGTACATCGTTAGAAATTAATGGATTTATTTAATGGGAATACTTCTACCGTGACCTTCTAGCGGTCACAGGCAACGTGTGGTTCATGACCGATAAGTCTTTGGCGGAAGTTACTTCGACCGTCTGGATTTGCTGTTGACTTGCCATCTACATTAACATGTTTTAACCTAAATATGTCGTTCCTCTGATCAAATGTAAATGAGTATTATAAGTATTATTCTTATTATTTTCCTCGTACTCTTATGTGAATTCTGCGTAGACATCTTACTGTTGTCTTAACCTAAACGTTTATACAAATACGTATTTTGGAAACGAAGCTGTTTCTTGCCAAATTAATCTAAGTTCTGTCTTAATTTCTATAACAATAAGACATTACTTGGTCCTTCCATTTTGTCCGTACTATTTACTTTTGCACTTGTGAATAACTTAGTGTACTCTACCACCGGGTCCTGTATGAGCAACGAGGACTGAATCATCCTGTATAAAAGAATTACGCGTAATGTAAATATTGACAAGAGCCAAGAGAATGAAATAAACCTTCGTGTATTCTTTTTAAAACAAAAGGATATGTCGATCAGACATTGATCTCGTGTTGCGCAGTGCATTTAGAACTATCCACACATAAAAAAATGTGTCGATTTCGAGAAAATGGCGTTTGAGCGTTTCTGAAAATGCGCAATTTTTACTTTTTTCACAGAAAAACTTGTTTCCGAGAAATTTTATAAGAGATCATTTAATGCCCTACTAAAAAATGCAATAAGTTCGTTATTTTGTTCGGATCGAATCCTGCTTGGGGAATGGATATTTTAGTGTCCTTTTACCAGTACCTTTGCCCTCCATGTTACTTACAGTGATCGCTGAATGAACTTAGTTCGAAAGCGAGCTTAAATAAATAAAAAGAAAGTTCGGTTTTTCGTTTCCCATGCTGAATGGCGACATTTCATCGTCTCCTATATGTATTATTTCAGAAATATAGATAGCTTTTACGGTTCTCACACGCAACCAGTTTTTATAAATGAGGTATCCAAAGAAAGAGAATTTCACGGAGACGTGACGAATTGCACTTTGACTTTAAAAATATGAAGGATTGTTGAAATAAAAGGATCTAAATATTCACGCCAAACGCAATCCGCAACAGTCGGGCTGCATTGTTAAAATATATTTAATTAAATAACTCCTAAACAAAGCGATCTAGGACCTTTAAATCTGGATTTTTGAGGCCAGTTGCCTCAAGGACACGTTCCTCGCAACGTAATCTATAGGACCAGAGCTTCTTGGACATTCTATTACATTTTGCTGGTCCGGCGCTTCTCGATACTACCTCACGTGTTCAGAGACGTGCAGACGAATTACTGATTACCGCAACTAATTGCTGATTTCGGTGGCTATTAAATTGCAGTGGTGCACCTCTCAGATCGGTAATAGTTAAATAATACTAGCTGAACCCATGCAATTACATCGCACAGAAGGATATTAATATTATTATCATAAAATAAATTACATTAACCAACATGTCTATCAGAACATTTTACCTGTCAGATCAAAATAACAAAAATTGACAAACGTTCCGAAGTCAAATTATGATTAGTAATCTGAAAAAATAACATAATCCTTTTACATAAAAATTTCAGTGATGACGTTAAACAATTCAGTCATTATGATAAGGTAAGTATTTGCTGTTATAGGCCAAAACAAGAACAATGTATACATGTGTAAAGAAACAGGTGTATATACAACATGTTGGAGAAAATGCAGTATTTTCTGTTGTAAGTTTTCTACATCTTTCCTGTGCAATGTAAGCGCACAGGTTGAGCTATTATATAAGAAAGTTCATAAATACTTACATTTGATAATAATCGATTATCGTAATATCGTCGGTAGTAACAATTGCAATTGTTTTAACAACGCAACAAGTTCTTTGAGCAAGAACTTGCTCGGCCATTTTACGCTTCCATTTCCCGCCAATTTGCAAAGATGCGCATTATGCCATCTTCCCGTTTCCATTTTAGTCGCAGACAGTCGCGGCTCGTGGTTTTCTAAATGGGGAAGGCTGCAAATGCATTGTATTACATTGCTTGTATTGTATTTCTACATATTGAAGGCAGGTTAACGGGGCTTGGTCATAAGTAAAAACGAACTTTTTACTTATGACCAAGCCCCGTTAACGTGCCTTCAATATTTCATCAATTGGTCGTTAAGAATTCTTCATGGATTTCTACACTAAATCTTTTCACATACACGCATAACACAGAAGTGCTCCTACAATATTGGTAAAACTAGTTGATGCTCAATGCTACTCGCTGAGCTGTATAGTAATGCTTTCTGGTGAGCACGCCCTTATTCAGACCCTACACCACACCCTTGAAGACTGCCTGGCCGCAGCCTTCCGCCGCCGGTAAGCCTGTGCAGTGAATGCATGACGTCACGCCTCATCGTTTTACGCAGACCTGATGGCGGAATGAAGTGGGAGCCTAACGCTTTTGTCTTCCCTATCAACAGCTTCAAAAGCATTACGGACGACCGTTATCGAACTCATGAATAAAAATATGGATGTGATTGTTACATAATATAACTCAGAAAGACAGTAATAAATAAACACATTTATAAATATATTTTTAAATTTCTTCTGGGGACGATTTCTATAGGAGTGGCTTCGTCATGCAGCTTTTAATGACGAGCCGCGCCTGGTCGAGGATTTCAACAACGCAAATTCCGAAGCTTTTTTTGAATAAGGAAAGCTGCGATGTTTTCGAATGGACAACTTTACGTAGCTTTCTTAAGAGAAGAAAGCTTTTCTAATACTATCAAAGAAAGCGAAAAGCTGAAGGTCAAAGAAGGTTGCTTAATTACTTCAAATGTTTTTAAGGTATTGCTATGAGGTGTTCCAAGCAAATCTGTCAATAACACTGAATAATCCTTTTTTTTTTTCAAAATTTGTTTCAAATATCAATTTTATTGTTTATTTTTATTTGATATTCTATAAGTGTGAATTCATGGGAAGTGACCTTTGTTTTTTAAACAAATAAAAACGTATATTTAACAACTTCCCATCTTAATTTGGAAATGGAATGATAAAGAAGAGGGTGGAGTTCAACATGCGAGAGTTCTCGCACGGGTAGGCTAGTTCATATTTACCGCGTATTGTTCACTTGCTTCTGATAAAACATGTATGCCAATACACATATATTTTATTTGGCTTGATGAGATTTTAAACGGAAAGTGGCTATCTGCCAAGATGGTTATTTTGTGAGTGGCAGTATTAATTGGGTACCTTCCGGAGGAACCGGTTCTTCTTCCTTTGTACATTCACCTTGACAATTATTGCAATGTTTCCTCCTTCATGCCAGGGTTTCGTGTATTTTGTTAATTTATTTTTGCATTATAAATTGGTTTGTATGTTTCTCACGCCCTAGAGCTGCGGTTTGAACCTTTTTTACCTTACCATCACAATTAATACTCCTTATTACTTTATCGTAAATGTAGTATATATGGAGTAATATACGCAGTATCGAGAAAGTTATGTAATCCTGGGAAAAATCAATTTCGAGATTTCAAACATAGACAACATAGTCGCCCTCTCCAAATTTACTGTGCTTCATGAACGTATTTCGAGGTAGCTGGATGCTTCGTGAGTTACAATTTGTGTATTATTTCATATTGACGTTTGTTCTGTTTGCACTGTTTTTCTTCAGATTCTATCCAAAACCATGCTAACATAAATTGTTGTTTCGCACAACTACAAACTACTTGACCTACTACCTTTCGATGCCACCAATACAAATGACATTCAAAGTATACATTTTCGGGAGCCGAAGTACCAAAACATATATTAGTATTGCCAATTTATAAAACTAAATTCGTGGTGATTTCCCGTATTTCCCGTACGTACGTATACGATAAAGTAAAAGTCACTTTTTATAGAGCTACAACTCTATACTTTTAAGTATTTACATGTAATTATTTAAGTACTTCCTTCACCTTTATAGGCACCTGTTGTTGATTTAGAAACAAATCAAATGGTTGTGCATTTGACCAGCGACTATCGCCGATTATCTTTCTTAAAATTTGCGGCCATTCTCATCAATTGTGTCTTTGTTATGTAGCGCTCGGTTATATTTAGTAACCGAATGATGTGACCAATAAAACAGCGACACGTTTGTTATTCAGCAATTGTTCATGGTTAGTAATATTCAGAAGACAGCCGCGAACCATACTCGACGAGCTGTCATCGCGCTCTCCAACGTCCGTTGCGAAACACCCCAAAGGCTGAGTCAGGAGAAAACTACTCGTTTATACGTGTTCTCCACAAGCGTTCGTTCGTCTCCTAGCGAATGTTTTCAACGAATACTTTACTCGAATCTCCAGCTATTGTGAAGCAGACCTCTATCAGCAAATAGCTAAGCGAATGCTTCAAGTGAAGTTTTGAACCGTGAAGCTTCCATCAGACTTCGGTATCTCCCTTCATCACCGCCTCTTTTTCCTACTCGGGGTGTATTTATCAGAAGCGTTGCTGCGATCTAGTCATATGTTTGTCTTGTGTCTCGTCTCGATTTCGTCATATTGGTCTTATGTAGTTGAGTCGATCGAGTTGCGAGTTTGTGTCGACAGTCGAGCGGTCCATTGTAATGTCAGTCCCTTTTCTAGAACGAAGGGCTAGTCTCGTTTCTTTGTCGTGTCCATGTCGCCCTTAATATTGATAGATTGCCCAGTGGACTGGCCCTTAGTCATTGCCTGGATTTCTTTCGTCGCAGTCGATCCCCGTACTCCGGGTTCGCAAGTAGAACGGAGGGACGCGGCATGTCCCTTCTGAGAAACAATGAAACATTCCCATTCCAAACAATAAAACTCATCCCACGAAACGCTCTACTTTATCTTCTACCTGACCAAAGCCGTTTCTGTGCACTAATTCGTTCCGCCGCAGAGCTGCTCTATCCCCACCTTTCCTTTTTCTGCGCTTCTTCCGCCTTTCTGCTTGCCATCTTCGTATTCTCATTTTCGTATTCCGTTACAGCGTGTGTGATATAATACGCAGATCAGAGCCTGGCCGTTCGAGGTGGGGTTCCAGAATGTAACTATTTGCACCATTAAAATATATTTTAAGAAAGTTCAGAATGTTAGCACAGGTTCACCTATTATAATAATAATAATAATAATAATAATAATAATAATAATAATAATAATAATAATAATAATAATAATAGGGAAAATGAAGTACATTTTGTTATGGGGAAAGCCTGGAGATTTTTACATTTTGTTATGCGGATCCTCGAGAAGAGGCGCGAGATGTTGGGCCCCGTACAGAATATCGCAGCAAGGTAAGCTAGAAAATGTCCAGCGCGGAGCATCAACATTTACTTTCAGGGATACAAAAAATAGAGAAGTATGGGAGTCTCTCGAAAAAAGGCGGATTAAGTTGCGATACAATGCTACAAAGCATACACAGGCTATCCTGCTTGGAATGAAATTCATCGTCGTTTAGGAAAACCTACCTTCTTCCGTAGAGCGGGTCACGTGCACAAAATTAAGACATAAGAATACAGAAAACGGACATTGAGAAATTTTCATTCACAAATCAAACTGTTAGAGACTGGAACAGTTTGCCAACGACAGTCTTTGAACCCTTTACTCAAAGCTTGAGCAAATTCAAAAATAAATTCGTTTTCTAGCTATTTTTGTATTTTTTACATCAATGTAGTACTTTCAAGTTTCTACTGTTAAATTAGTAGTATTTCCTGTTCAGTAAGTTGCTTATTTGTTATTATTAGTAGCAGTTGTAGCATTATTATTATTATTATTATTATTATTATTCAAATATATTAAAAAGAATTTATAATACATTGTTTCCCATGAATTTCCGCACTATCCTTGTTGTTGAAATAACAACTGCCTTCTGCATGGGTTTGTACAGGTCTTCATTCAAACCCAATTTATTAAGGCCCCAAATCAGACTCCTAGGGATGACTCCGGTACTTGAAACAATTATCGGGATAATTGTCATATTGTCATAATTGTCATCTTTTCATATTCCTCTGTTTCTCAACGGGTTCAACAAGATTTGCATATTTACTGATTTTTTCAGTGAATTTGCTTTGAATGTTGCCAGTATTTGGGACACAAACAATGACCATGACATGTTTCTCACACTTGTTAATCACAACCAAATCCGGTTCTATCCCAATACAAGCGCCACTCTTCGTTCTCCAGAACACTCATAGGTTGGTACTTAAAGTACGGTACCTTATCTTCAGTCAGAAGACGACATTTCTGAATCAACGCTTAATGTAAAATTTTGGCCACCGAATCATGTCGCTATTTATACACGGTGCCTACTAAATGTGTGCAACCCGAGGTAACATGATGAATTGATTCCACTGTTGGACAACCATAACGACGTAACTCATTCTGCACATTGCTATCTCTAACAATTCGCTTGAAATAGTTACGCGTTGGAATAACTTGATCCTGAATAGCCAACATAAACCCTTCGGTTTCTGGAAAGATCTGTCCTGATATAAGCGACATGGTTCGATGCTTTCAAATCGACATGTTCTTGGCTCATCTCATGTGGATGTCTTCCATGAAGAGCTTTGGCCATCCATAAATCTCTCTTTTTGCCGTCATTGCATGAGAAGTCCGCAACATCCTGTCGCGACAGCTCTATCGGAGTATAGGCATCTGCTTCACAAATTGCTTTATGCAGTTTTGATGTATTTGCCGCAGAGTGGAAATACATTCTCATGCTCTTCACTTGTCGACAAAGTTGGTTTCCAATATCTGTGAGTCCTCTTCCACCCATATTTCTCGGAAGACGTCCGACCGCAGATTTTGGATGGTGCATGCGTGCTTTCGTCATTAAAACTCATTTTCCGTTGTAAGTTCTCAATATCAGTTTTGCTCCACTTAATAATGCCAAATGAGTAGTTTAAGACTGGGACAGCATAGGTGTTAATAGCTTTTATGATATTTCTTCCAGTCAACTTTGTTTTCAGGAGCTTTCGGGTTTTTCAGATGAATTCCTCTGCAAGTTCATCTTTGATTTTACCTTGGTCAATATGCCTTGCCTATCTCATTCCCAGGTACCTGTACGTTTCCTCAGCAGACATCGCTTGTATCAACTGTTTATTTTCAAGTTCAAAGGCTCCCTCTTGGAGCTTTCCTTTTACAATATTCAATGTTCGACATTTTTCCAGGCCAAACTTCATTTTAATACTTTTTGAAAATGATTCCAAAATACTCAATAGTTGTTCAAGTTGAGATTTTGTCGAAGCATATATCTTCAAATCATACATATATAAAAGGTGATTATGCGATACATCATTCTTGCTCCCAATTTAATTCCAAATCCACATTTAGTGGAATTCAAGAGATTAGATAGCGGATTCATACAGATGACAAACCAGAGGGCACTTAGTGAGTCTCCCTGAAAAATACCTCTTCGCGCATTGATTGTATCAGTTTGGATGTAGTCAACAGGAGTACTTCAGATAATTTTTGTTCGCCAGTTCGACATAACATGTTCCAAGAAGGAGACAACTTTTGTATCAGCCTCATAGATCTTAAGTATTTCTATCAGCCAGGTAGGTGGTCTTAGCTAATTTGAAAGCTGAAAGAATTAACTATTATTATTATTATTATTATTATTATTATTATTATTATATATCAAAGCAGTTCTCTGAGATGTTGAGTGAACAATTGGTAAAACTGAGTAATTGTTTATATGAAAGCAATAAATGTTAA
Organism: Teleogryllus occipitalis; assembly: GCA_011170035.1. Classification (NCBI taxonomy): domain Eukaryota; kingdom Metazoa; phylum Arthropoda; class Insecta; order Orthoptera; family Gryllidae; genus Teleogryllus; species Teleogryllus occipitalis. The sequence goes on from BLKR01014983.1 coordinate 94,325, forward strand.
TAAACATTTTGCTTAAATGCATATGAGAGGCAATTTTTACACGTGTTTGTAGGAAAAAGGTCTCCCCCTCTCCCTCCGTTCCTTTTCGCGGACACTCTCCCGAAATCGACGCCTTGCAGGCGGCGTGTGTGCGCGCGTGTGTCTCCACGTGGTGGCGAAGGCCGTCGACCCACTTGCAGCAGGTCGCGTGGCCCCTCGCCCGGGTTCTGCGCAGCGCAGGCAGCGCTTCGCCTCGCCCGCCTTATCTGCGGAAGCAGCCCGCACCCTCCGCTAATATTTGCCTGGCTACTCCCTCGGCCTGCGCGCGCGGCTGCTGCTTGTCTCTCCAGCTCCATTGGCCGGGTGCACGCACAGAATAACTCCCCGCTGGCTCCATTGTCAGAATTATTTATTTTAATTAAAACGTTAAACTATAGAAATGTAGGAAGTTGTGGAAAGTCTCGTGCAGCTCATGCCACTGCAGTCTCTGCCCGGGACGTCCTAGGGTTCGAGTCCTGACGGTGGTAGGATTTTCGAAATTGACTTGAGAGCTAGGTCGAATTCAGTCGCTGTCTGAAGGAGAAATCTAGTCGCCGGCTGCTCTGATCGGTTGTTTTACGTCGTTTCTCCGATCAACAAGAGGCGAACGCCGGAGCAGTATCCTAACAAAGGGGCCACGGACCGCGTGCCATCTTTCCTTCCTCTTCCTTGTCAAATCTTCACCCCCTACTTACACACTCTTACACGCAATAAACTGCACAAATGTCGGGACACTAGTCGGAGGCTTAGATCTTTTCCCGGATGGGGAAGATATCTGGATGGGGAAAGCACGCAAGCCAACGTGTTCGTAGGTCGTATCCGAATATCACCATCCAGAACACTGCCGCCTTTCGTGATAGTGCACTACGCTGACGGGACTAATGGCAATAGCAGTTGACGCGCCCATTAACACAAAATAATCAATCAATTCTAAAAAAAAAAGTCTACAAAGATCGAATTATTGCAGGATTGACAGGAAGCTGGAGAATTGGTCTGTCCTTTATTAACGCACTAGCAAAATAACCGGTGTTGCCGGGTCTTTCCTCATATCCAAACCATATGAAAGAGGAAGTAGATCAATTTTATAGAAACCACGGCGTTTAAGATTATTATTTTTAATGTAATTGGTTCAAATTTTAATAAAATACTATAATTTTCTTTCATTTTATTTTAAAGTAGTACATTGCTAATACATGAATTTTTTATCTTATGTACTGTTGCTGGCCTGTAAATCTATTAGATACCAGTTCTGCTGCACCGCTACTGGCTTCTGGAATATATTAGGATCCAACCTGCTCTTATCGACTGGCGAAAAATTAAGATCGTGATGCATCTACCAACGTTTATTTGAATTATGTATTTTCCGCATTTGTGTTGTATTAATCTTTACCAAACTTCATAAGGATCCCTTGACAGTCCTGATGAAGAGCGTGTAAAAATTTTGTATTTAATCATACACTACTTTTTGTCCTATCCTTATCAGTTCATGCTATTGAATTCACTTGTATTAGTATAGATTCATAATTGCCCTTTCGATTTTAGTAATGAGCGTTATGCATGTTATTCAAACTTCTCAGAAATTACGTTATTTACCGCATTTATGTGAATTATTAACATAGTATATGTTTAGGTTTTATCGACCATAATAAATGAGGGCTTTTTTTCATGATCCAATTGGTCGAGAAATAAAAATGTCAATGAAAATCCATTGACGTTGTGCGCAAGTGTGTTGCACAGTCTCTAGAATGCCCATCAGTCGCGTCACGTCGCAGTTGTCACTTCCGAGCACACAGTGAGCACGTAAACAAGAGTCCAGTGCGCGCTGCCACTCGATTTTTTTCTATGCTGGTAGGTACAATGGAACCGAAAATCATTGACGAATGAGTAATACGTACGATAAAACTTTCGTGAGTGACAGCAAAGTGCTGCAATGTGCTAAAACAGAAATTGTATTCCGACGATTTCCTCGAATCGTCTGATCCGTTTGATGAACGAGACACTCGCTCCCGTCTCTACCCGTCTGTGTCTATGTCCTGCTTCAAAAGTCCAACACCATTTCTCCACTTTGCGGCCATTCATGAAAGTGTTACCGCACGCTTTACTCATTCGTCGATGAACTTCGGTTGCTTTGCACCCATCACCATGAAAAAAAAGTGAGCTACAGCACGCACTTGACTCTTGGCGGGAGACTGGTTGTAGTGACCGTATGATACTGCAACAAAATGGGCGACTGAAAGATAATATGGTATTTGAAGGTTTTTCATTGATAGTATTGTGCTAAATGCTCATAGTTTTTGCTTTACCTTTTGCCTGCTAAGGTCATGCTCTTATCACAAGGTTACAATATTATCGGGTTAAGAAATGTGTACTTTTGAATACTCCTAAGCATTTTTTCTAATGATTTATGATTAAAAGCTCTTGGCAATGAAGATAAATAAAATAAAATAGAATCAACATTTGCGAAATGCTACTTCAAAGAAGTAAGAAAATTCCTGTGGTGACAAAAGGTTCATAGAAATGCGACATTTCTTGACTTGCTATCTCTTTCCATATTTTTCTACCCGTCCTTTGCTTGTATAAAACGTGTTTCATTTGTACATATTCATGAACTCAAGGTTGCTCTCTCAGACGAGTGTTCTGTTGCTGTTCCATGATATGGAAAACTAAGAGTTAGACATGCGTGCTTACTGTTAATGTAAACGTTGCACACACGCAATAAATTTGTCCACGTTATGAAACGAGGGAATTAGTTGTAACTACGCCTAACACTTGAATAAGGCATGATTTACGCGAAGTCAGGGACTGCAGACTTTAAGGCAGAACAGTTTTTGAAATATTTTTAAAAGAAATTAAATTGAAATTTCAAAACTAAATAATTTCGGGCATTATATAACGAAAATGAATTTTTCTATACGTGGAAAAGACGATAACTCGTATAAATTGTCATTTTCGGTTTTCAAATTTAAATTAAATATATGTATTAAATCAAATAAGAGCAAGTACATAGTACAAGTGCAATTTGCCGTCTTCACTGTTTTCTTGAACCCTAAGGGTTGTAGGTTTAATAATATTTTGAAATATTCAACATTTTACATATATGATTTAGTGTAATGCATGTACATGTTTGTAAGATAAGGAGCGGACAAGGATGAGGAAGGAAAGGTCGCGCTGGTCCGCAGCCTGTCTATTGAGATTCTCTTCCGGCATGCGCCTGGTGTTGGTAGAATCTACAGAAAACTACAATCAGAGCAGCCGGCTGCTAAAATTCGACTCTGGAAAGAGGCTGAATTCGATCCAACTTCGTAACTAGTGTCGACAATCCCTCATTGTCGGGAACAAGCTACGTTACTCTCCTTTTGTGTTCTTCCTATAACAAAGTAAGACTATTAATAAAATGTGAGTTAAAAACTCAACAGTTTTCAAAAACAGGTTGTTTTTCCTCTTTAAAACACATAATGGATAGTCCAATGCAAGTATTTTTTTATATCATTGTTTAGTAAAGCTTAGAAAAGGGAATCATAAAACTGCTTGAAATCGCTGTTATAAATTATGTCAGAACACGAATTGACACTCAAATTTAGGGGCATCGATGCGCGTTTTCAACGATCTGGAAACTGGGAAAGGTGGCTCAGGGCTTCAACTGATGTCACTGCAGTACCGGGAGGTCCTAGGTTCGAGTCCCTACGGTGGTAGGATTTTCGACACTAGCTTGTCAGCTAGGTCGAATTCAGTTGCTGTCTGGAGGAGAATTTTAGCTGCCGGCTGCTCTGATCAGTAGTTCGTGGTTTCTCGGATCAACATCGCGCGAATGCCTGAGCAGTACTCTTATAAACGGGCCACGAACCGCGCGCGACTTTTCCTTCCTCTTCCTTGTCTTATCCTCACTTACACTTACACTATCATATACTACACTACCACATATGATGGGAGACTTATCTATATGCCGGAGTCACTAACAACTAACCAACCTTAACTTAGTAAATAATACTTTTTCATTGTATATAATCTTTGTTAACATGCTTTCATGCCGGTAACTTCCGGAAAGAGAGGTACTTCTGTTGAATTTCCTCTACAAGTATAGGCGACTGTTTTTGAAGAAACTACTTCGATGAAGATTCCGACACGATTTCGAGAACGACAAAAGCGATCTCAGGAGAGAAGGGAGTCTGGGTTATGCCCAAAAAGTGTTTCACAGGACCTTGGGTGTACAAACAATACCTTGTGCGCGGACGCAAGGGGCACCTTGGCCTCGTGGAAAGGTCAGGCGCGGCCAGGCGGCCGGCGGGCTGCGTCGCGGCGTAGGGGCGCGCATTGCACAAGCCGCTACCTGCCAAGGACGGCGGCGCCGAGCGTAAACAGTTCGTGCTCGTCACACTCAGCTGCACTTCGCGGTGAACAAGCGCAGCAGAGATAACAGAACTGGAACCAGTAACCTTCGCATCTTCCTCTCATCTCAATCCCAGAAACTTGCCAGCAACTTGTCTGCATGTTGCACAGAGTAGTCTAGATCAGCCTCTGTAAACAGGCGGCCCGAAGGCCGTAAGTTGCACGCGGTGCGACAGACGATTTGGCGGCCAGCGGCGGCATTCAAATGCCGCAAGAAAATCTTTTCACCAGTGCAAAATCGCATTGTCAATTACTCACATTTGGAAAGAAGGGAGAATAAGTCTCAGACAAGACCAGAATTACATATTTAATATAATTGGCGGATTCAAATGCCATCCTTTCCCAACTGTCTCGTTGTTTCTCTTAAAGAACTGAGAGTATTCTTAATTAGTCATTATAAAAGGGACATGGAGGTATTGACGTAAACGATTCTAAGAATCTCAACAAATTACACATATTCAATGAATATATTCCTGACGAACAGTTGCTCTCGGGAAAACTAACCTGGAAGTTGTACTTCACTGATCACAGTTTCTAGAACTGAAGTGCGTATAAAAGAAGCTTCAACACAGACGCGGATCCGGTAAGTGGACTTGTGAATCGAATTTTTATGTTTCAGTAAAACTATTTCGTGGCACCGTTCTTCGACGAAAGTCTATTACAGAACAGTGAAAGCGCATTCAAACAAAACATTCTAGGATTATTTTACGGGAAAGAGTAACGATTCTTATTTAATATTTTGGTAATTAATAAGTGCGGTTGCAATCAATGTCACTTCTTTCCTTTCTTTGCTTATGGTTTCTACCTTAAAAAATAGCCACGATGAACCAAGTTTCGGCTCAACAATCAAGCATTTCTGTGTATGGTGTATGCCATTTCTAAACGAGTTTCCGCGAAATATGAAAGACTGAATGAGGGAGCGAGAGTGATCGCAGAACATTGCCGGGATGTCGTCTCATCATCATAACGATGACCAGCCTGTGCCCTACCTGTGAACCTTGTGCGTGTTCAGCGACACAAAAATGTGCTCCATTTACCTTACTTCATTTTTACATTGCGCAGATCACTAGTACCACACGATGACTACAATTTCTTGGATGTTAAATGAAACGAGAGCCAGTGCAGAGGTGGATTTTGACCTAGTGGCCACCTCTGGCTGCCTTCACCCACTGCTTGAAATCTAAGTTAAGAATATTTTGAAAGTTAACATAAACATACACACACACACACACACATACATACATACATACATACATACATACATACATACACATATATGATCCAACATGACCGGATGTTTGGTTGCAGCAGCACTGCGAGGGTTGCTATGCACAGAGAGGTATATGAAGACATTTCCACCACCCAGCATTTCTCATTTTTGAAAAAGTTTACACCGTATACTCAGCTCATTATTTTTGGAATTTCAGCTGCAGTTTTCCCTTTTTCTCAAAGAAAGCATTTGGTGGGAGCGTCAGTTGTATCAGCCTTCTTCAGTTGCATAGAGATCAGCCCAAATTGGCGATATGACATCGATATTATCAGTGGTTATGGTAAAGAAGATGCAAAATCGCTCAGTGCATATACACAAATCCTCCTACTTGTTTAGCGTTTAAAGGCTCAAACAGAGGTTGAAATAAACGGCCCTCATGTATGATGCAAGTGGCCTGCAGCGTTTTTACAGCACACAGTGTGTTTGACACGACAGTGATAACTGGATGTCAGATCGTTGTGAGAGATCTCTTTCTGCGATTTTTGCGATACGAGGAGGAGCCGTTGCAGTGCCCGTGCTACGTTTTTCTCTTTCTTTCGAAATAGCATAAGTCATTGGGTGTTTGTATGCTCAAATGGAGCGAAGATGCGCGATGTAAATAAAACGTAAACATAATAGTTATTTGCTCCAAGGCACTGTTTCTTTTCATGACACTTCCTACATCGTGAAGTCAAGCTTTTGTGACCGCATGCTTCACTAAACCTTGTTCACATTTCCATTAAAACTAATTGTTAGCATAATGAAAATCACTTCGTATAGCTCGTGACTTCGGATGTCGATCGTTATTCCTTACTGCTTGTGTCGATGCGTCACGACATGTCCGAATAACTCTTCCACGCAAAATGTCTCCGTCTCCGGCTCGGAACACTCGCTCCATAAAAGTGTCGTTGTGAAGTCGGAATATTGTCCTCCAAAGCGATACTTGTACAGCGATGTGGGAGTGCTAATCTGCACGAAGGATGTTGAAACCAGCCGTGTCTCGTGTTACAAAGCGCCATTTCCATGCAAAGCTAGAGCGTATCTCCTTACGTAAGGTTGTCTCGCCGGTTACGTGCGCGGGCTAATGAGTCCCTCGTGCCCACGGGCGGCACTTGGCGCCCCGGCGCAGTCTGTGGCGCGAGTGGCGTGCGCCTCGTTAGCCAGCGAGCCCAGGCGTGGTGCGCCCCGCGCGGGAACGCCTTGTTCGCACAGCGGCGAGGCGAGGGCCCGCGTGTTGCCGTGGAGAAGAAGTATATTATTTTATAGAGCTCGCCAATGATTCTTGTTGGCAATAGGAACATTCAACAGCCGCATGTTTGTATTACTGACCCATCGGGAAACTGCGGCAGTTGCTACGATTCGCCATGTGGCTTCGCTTCCCATTTTGTGACCACATTTTTTTTGTGCCTAGCTTCCTGCAAACGTGCGTTTGCGAACTTGGAGTGGCTAGTTGAGTGTATGTAGTTCGTAGCAATCTGGATTTTTTTGTACGGAATGTTTTTTAACGCTAAATTTTTACTTTTTTTTTCTGAGGGCTTGCTGGAAATTTATGAGAGGAAGAAATGAAGGACACTTAGGAATGAATGTAACGTAGCTTCCATTGAACGGGATGCCCCGTCTTCCTAATTTAAAATTCATCAATTCATTAATGGATATCATAGTTTTCTTTAATACGTTAAGTCTGCAGACCATTTGCAACTTTATTTTGCAAATGCAAATTATAATCCTTTCATATTGGAGGAGATGTTTAATGTTTAGGATGGTGAATATCTGTAAATGGGGATATTAATATATATTCAACCAATTTTTCGGTGTCAAGTAAACAAAAACGTGGATTCGATCTATACAACGCGTAAGATGAAGTCATTTCCTACATTTAGAAATAAGATTTATCTACTCTCTCGATACCAATAATGTGAGTTTTTCTGTCGAAAAATCGCAATTTTTTCCCATATCATTACACGTACAACGTAAGTATGTATTGTGACGAGAAAGCAAAATTGAAATGGATGATGTGATCAAGATCTCGTTCAGCTTGATTTCTGTGTTCGGGCCCAGGGAAAATAACTGGCGGAGGTGCTCACTCAGATGAGAAGTGTAAAATAAGTTCACAAGAATAAGAAGAGAATAACAATTATTGTTCTTAAATATTGCAAAGTATAGAGAATCTCGTAACATCTAACAATACACGTATGTTGAGAGCTTCCTATATATTATAGGTAGAAAGTGTTTGAGTAATATTTTTCAGGATATAATAAAGGTTATCAGTGCATAGCATTTAATGATTCTTTCTTGTGAGTGCAATACTTTTCTGATAGCCTATTCATCAAATAATCATTTGCTTTCTCCCTTCTGTGAAATCAAATACATGATGATCGTATATGAATAGTGGTGAAAAGTATTCGTACTATATTTCTGCGACCCGTAGTCCAAAGTAAAGGTCATCGCTTTTGGTGTGCAGAAAGCGAGCATAACGAAGAACCTGCCTCGCTGCTAGGGGACCGCCAGGTACAGCTCAACATGCTTGTAGGCCATGCACCCGATTACTTCCCTCTCCCCGCGGCCGAGCTGCCAGAGCGCGCGCGCGTCTGGCGCGTTGAAGAGGCCCGCGGGGCCGCGCACCCGGAACTCGCTAGCCTTGGCTTCGGCAGCCTTTGTCAGCGCACCGCCGCCGCCCGGGCCTGCGTAACTCTGCGCCGCAAACACCATTGCGAATCGCCCACACCGGCCACACGTGTCGGCGAAGCCCGCGGGAGGAACCGACTGCCCGGCGCAAGGGATCCCCGCAGCAAGAAGGCATGTTTTCCTCTGCGAGAGTGTCTGCTCGCGTTTCAGAATAACCCCGAGTAATAGCAAGAAGACTCTCTCGTAGTGGAAAACACGGCATCTGTGCTGTGGGGATCCCTCGCAAAATTATAATCCTCTTACTCTGAATATCGAGGAGGTACTCTTGTTGTGGAAAACATGCCTTCTGTGCTGTGGGGATCCCTCGCAAAATTATAATCCTCTTACTCTGAATATCGAGGAGGTACTTTCGTTGTGGAAAACATGCCTTCTGTGCTGTGGGGATCCCTCGCAAAATTATAATCCTCTTACTCTGAATATCGAGGAGGTACTCTCGTTGTGGAAAACATGCCTTCTGTGCTGTGGGGATCCCTCGCAAAATTATAATCCTCTTACTTTGAATATCTTAACTTTCTTTATACTATACGTATATCATTCCACATATACGTAAGTATACAAGAAAGTAAAACTAGTGGTACTTTAGAGTGGCACAGACTTTCTCGCGCTAGTTAGTTTTCTAATCTCTTTAATCTGGACTAGATTTTCGGTTATGCCTTGTCTTCCCAGCTGCCATCTTTTGCCGCCCATAGGACATTTTTCACATTTTCTCAGTTTTGGGGCTCCGTAACTGGAGAACTTAAGGTGAGAAGGTACTTGGTTTGGGGCAAAAAATGAAAAATTTTAATTATTAGCTTTTAGTATACTTTAAAATCTGTAAAATAAGAATATGTGGTCGAAACACAAATCAGAGCATTATATCAACTATAATTTGCACTTTATTTATGACGTTGTGCGCTGGGTGCCACGCCCCCTTATGCATGCATTTGTGAAATCTTCGATAACTTCACTAGGATTTGACGTAGATTTCTGAACGATGTCTTATTTTAAGAGTTAGATATTATACCTTCTGTTCGTACCAATGTAGCGTCCTATTATTTTGTTTATAAATGTGAAAGTTTGTTTATGTGGTTTGGCGCACTTACAGTATTTTTTGTGTTGACGAGTGCTGTCGAGATGGGTAGGCCAAAAACTTTCGGCAAGAGGCAATTTACTGGCCATCGCTTTACGCGAAAACCAGGAAATATCAAAAGTGCTACTGTTAGTTGCGAATCAACAATGAATAATGAAGGCACGTCTATTGTCGATTCTCCAGTGTTGCGTGACAATACTCCGAGTGCGAATCGAGAAATATGTAATTCTGACTCACCTCCTAGTGCTTCGAGAAAAAAATTGGAATACCCCCAAACAATTATTTGAAAATGAAGTAAATAATTTCAGCGAAAGTAATGGAAAATTGAGATCTGGTTTTGTGTTATTGGACATTGACCTGTTGTCGCAAGCATTGTGTGAATACACAAAATGTAAATTTTGTAACAGTGAGAATTCATTAGCTGTGGTTGAGAACATCAATACACGTAAAGGACTTACTTCCTCCTTAGAAATTTTATGTTCCAAATGTGACAGTGGAAATAAATTTGACTCATCAAAGAAAACAACAAATGGATATGAAGTAAATGTAAGGTTTGTTTATGCATTACGTTGCATCGGCAAAGGACGTTCTGGCGGGAATACATTGTGTTCAATAATGAATCTCCAAAAACCTCCAAAAAACGGGCAAGAAGATTTAAAAGAAAGAACACAATAGAAACGGAAGATCCAGAAAACCAACACTATGAGACAGGAATGTTTTAAATCAACATTCTCTGTAGGTAAATGCTGTTCAAACTTTATATAAGTTTTTCTCAGTTTCTCATTTTTTCATATTCTAGTGCACATTACACAAAAACTACTTGCCTTACTGAAGTAAATATTTTTTTGTGAATTAATAGGACTATAAACTATAAAAATAAGAAGGGAATTTTTTGTAAGTTTCTTTCAAATTTTTTTAAAAATATTTATTGACTACAATTTGTACGAAAAAAATACAACATTTTTAAATTGTTGTATCTTCACAAATATTATTATAATTGTAATAATAATAGGCATTATCGTAGAAAAACATTCTTAAAACCTATCTTTAAAAAATGGTTTATATATATTGAATACGTTTTTTTTAATGTGTACTAGAAGTTACTGAAATTAACATGGGCGGGATAGGCAGTACCTTCTCACCTTAAACATGACTTGGACATTATAGGCTTCGAGTTCTGTTGACCCCAGGTCAGAGGAGCCCACTAGTGTGTTTGTATCTAGTGTAAGGACGAATGTGCGTCCCATCGGTACGTAAAGGGCAACCGGCTGTCGGTTGGATAAAAGTTTTAGTAAAAGAAAAAGTAAAACTTGCTCCTGTATGTACATTTTCGTTGAAAGATTTGGGACCGATTTTGAGAAAATGTAGTTTCAACTTTTCTGAAAATGCGAAATTTGAAGTTCATTTTCACGGAAAACTATTGAGTTTTCGAGAAGCTTTATTGAACATCGTTTCAAACACTTCTACTTACAAATGAATGTATGTGATTTTCTATTATATGTCTGTGTGTGATCTTCGAATTTTCAACTTTTAACTTAAACTGTTTCAATTTTCTTATTCGATTACTAAAAGGTGTCAAATCAGTTGTGTGTCCATCTGTACAAACCGATTTAACTAAAAACTACTGAATATATCGACATGAAATTTAAACGCATTATACACTACTACTCTTGGGACCAACTTAATTTTTTTTATTGCCACGATATGCCTGACGGTTCCGAAAACTATTAGTTTCTGGCTTTTACGAAGGTTCTTCCTTAGAAAAGTTGTGCAATCATGCGCGGGAAAACAGCTAATTTTCGGCAAAAAACATTTATTTCCGGGCCCTGGTAACGAAAATGTGGATAAATCTAGTTGATAAATACAGAAAAAAAATCTCTAAAACATGATGTAGCCAGAATCCAAAGTTTGTGGGTCATTGTTACCGAAAAATCGATTGCTGGCACAACGGCTGTCTGTCCGTCCGTGGTCAGCCGATTTTCTCAACAATTGATAACCTCGGATCGATCTGAACGAACTGGGAGCATTGGGGATTTCAAACGAACTTTTTGTTTTACTTGAAGCGACGTTTTTATGCCTCTGCCAGAGTTCAGTCCATACGGCACTTCTGTGGCCTAGTAGTATGAGTGTTTTTTTTCTGATTGAAAGCACTTTTGCAGGTTTATGTAGTTGTACAATATAGCGGTAGAGTTAGAAATAATGCGAGAAAATGTACTTTTGTAGCATCACTAGTATCTCTTTCTTTAGCCAGCTCGTTATCAATTCTTCTTTACTTTTCACCGGGTATTGTCGTTATCGAACTTTCTTTTTTCTTGCGACAAGTGTTCAATTGATTTATTATCTGAAATTTGTGCACTTTAGGACAGTTGAAGAAGAGCCATAATCTGTCCTGGAGGGCGGAATGTTGAGTGGCGTGGTCTGAGAAGTCAGAGGTTGGAATGCTCATTTTAGTCGCGCGCGTACTTGAATTAGGCTTTTCAGTTCGCAGTTCCTGATCTTCGTCCATTTGACCTTCCACAAAATCCAACATTTCAACTTAGTTTGCTGATTCGCTCCCTAAAATCATAATTGAGCTACTTCCACGCTTCTCCACTATTTTTTTTAATTACAGGGAGGCTGCACGTATGAATGTTATCTCTCTGCATGGTAGAAGATTGATTCCTTGAAGATTATAGCAAACTATCGCATATTCCATATCATCTTAATGTAATAAAAAATAATGAAAAAATTTAACCGGTTTCTGAAAAGCGTTAAGAAGAACTAAAATAATTTCACCAAACACATTATCTTGTTTTTATTTCTTTGGGTATTCTTAAAATTCTTAATTTAAATTAGAAAATAAATTTAAACTTACAAAAACAACTAAATTGTTTGTTCTACTTAGAATTTCTACATATTTAGTAATTGTGGGTCATTTCAACAATTTGAACTTCACAGTTATTTCGACTTCAGACTATAGACATTTGATACTAGTACAAACTACTTCCCCCCATCTCGATCAGGTTTTTCGTCCAGTTTCCCTGATCCACTGAGCAAATGCTGAGATGGCCCCTTGTGTTGCTTCTGGACATAAATGTAATTTCATTTTCTGTGCACGTCTTCTAGAATTCAGAGGGAAATACAGTTATTCAAATTATCTTTTCCATGTTGTCGTGGCAGGAAGTATTATTCCGAAAGACAACATGGATAAGAGCCCAAAATTTATTGCTTATTTATCCTTAAAAATAGATTTTATTACATGGGTGCCTTTTTTTTTCAAAATTCAAGTAGTATATGACTTAGTTGTAGGGATCAGAGAATTTTGAAAATGTGCACACAATTCACTTTTCCCCATAGCACGTCATACGCAGTTTTAACTTTTTTTTACGTAAAATAAGTCAATAAATAAATAAATTATGCTAGCATTATTCCAAAATAAGTAATATCGGCGCACGCATTCTTGAACTCTTTAATTTGGTAGATGCGAGAGAACGGAATACTTCTTAACGATTTTTTTTAGAAACAATTGGATTAGTTTTGCTTTGTTTCTATTGATACAGTGTTTACAACATATTTTTGAGCAAATTAGCTCATTCTTCACTTAAACGCAACGACAATTGTTCAGTAAATTATTTAAATTGAGGTTTACACTTTCAGTTTTCTTATCCTTACTTCCGTAAGGGTGGAATATAATACTAATATTAACAATTACTGCTGAAGTTGTGATATGTTGACTTTCCCACTCACATTTATTTATAAGAAGATTAAGGTTAAGGTTGTTCATTTCTCTTATTTCACTCGTTAACTTCACGTCTCGTCAACTTGTTCGTTAGTGACTCGAGTGAAACAAAATGTCCTTGAAAGGATTCTCTGCAGAGAAGGGGCGCGGGCGGAGTCGCACCAGGAAAGCAGATCCTGCGACGTGTGTTTCAGACTTTCAGGGCAAAGACAGTCATGATACAAATATTAATCTTAAAATACAACTCTCGTTCTCTCTTAAAGAGAAGTGAAAATGAAATGTACTTGTACCAACCTATAAAATTGTACAAAAAAACTAGTAAGAATCCCCGTAATGGTACGTACGTGTTAAGCTTCGTTGAAATGACGTGAAATGTCATTGCTGCGGTATGAATTGACAGTTTCAGAAAAAATGCCTCAAATAGAGGGCTCCTTTTTGTCCGATTCTGACTACCCTACAATATTTTTACATAGGTCTTCGAACCTGCACATATTGATTTCAGCACTATATTGTCAGAGTATAGTTGTAAGGTGTGGCAAAATATTTATGTTGTTTTAATACGTTATGACTTCGTTGACTGAAGTAAAATACAACAAACTAATCATGAGCGTGGCGAAACCCACTGAATCTCTTCTGGAACAAAATGGAAGTGGAAGACAACATTGTTGTTGCGAGACAAAACGTGAAAAGTCCGTAACTCACGAAGCCCACCATCCGCAGACGTTTAGCATCTTGGCCTTGGTGTGAAGTGAATAGTACATGTTGACTTCTTCAAAAACAGGCATCTTGATATCTCTCGACTTCTGCGAGCGCAGTGTTGCTGCTTCCTATTCAGTGCCACTCCGTAAATTTCCAATACTTCCTTGACTGTGGCGCACCTTCACTCTGATATTGTGTGTACTTAGCATTGCGTTTTTGCAGTTGCACAGTATTTGTGTTAAAGTTAGTGTTTAATTTCTATGTAATCGGTCATTTTAGGTGTTTGGAAAACTTTTAGGCTAAGGAAATAATTGAGTTTCTTCAAGAGCTGAAAGAAAGTGAATACGAAATCGGCTGGTAGTATGAATGACTTTTGAGACTCTCGGGGTATTCGTAGTGATACAAGTGATATTTGGGGTCGAAAATGGAGGAGCAATTTTGAAGAAATTTGAATTCCCATCGACGTTGTGCTACAATCACAACGCGAAGATTTATTCCGAGTTTATAATACTAGTAATATTTCAACTGCCAGTAATTATCTAGATGAGTCTAAGAGAAATAGAAAGTTTAAAAAATACTTTTTAGATTGAATGGCAGCTCCGTAGTTACCATGTCAAATTGCGAAGCCATTCGCCAATTTTCAGTAGAGACACATTATTCAGTAGAAAAATATAGCAGCTTTCTCGGCCACATTTGGTGAAGATATACAATTTTAACGTGAGTGGGACAGACAGACAGAATGGATCATAATGTATTTGCTTTCAGATTCCATAATCAAAGAAAGCAGATTAGCTGAAAGAAATGGTGGTAGCTTAAGTTTCTGTGGAGTCTTTTATAGTTGATGTTGCAGAACACTTTGGTCTCTCAGAGAAGATCAAGTGGAACCGCAAAATCTTGTACTTTAGATCTAATGGAATTTCGAAGAAGGTTATCTGTAAAAATGCTGGAGAAATATAGTATTCCAAAAATAAGATCTAATTCTCTAAAACCACCTATAATATACATAATAGGTTCTCGGTTTGACAATGGTGGTCAGTTCATTGTTTTATAGAACAAAACAAGATGCACAATATGTTAATAAACGTGTATGCACTGCAAACGAAAAGATGTCATGTTACACTGCGTGAAAAATCACATCAAATAGAAAGTTACAGCTAAAATAATTTTGTAATGTTCACCCTTTTTAGGTCGCTTTTCAACAACTGATTCATATAGCGACCACTGTGATTGTTTATACTGTAGGAAGAACACGTATGGACAACACGAACACACACAAGCATCAATGCCCGAGGCTACTTTCAAATCCGCGACCCTTCGAACCGAGGCCATGGCCCTTCAGCCTTAGCGACCTCGGCTATCCAGGCCGACGTTTATCCTTTTTCTATCACATGGTTCAGAGTTTATTTTTCTTACTCAAGTATTGTTTTAAGTGATATTTATAATTTGTTTGTTAAATAATAATGGTTTTAAGATGATCATGTTTCATTAAATATGCAGTGTAACAAATATGTTGCTCCAGTGTGGCTTCAAGTAGAATGCTAGCGTAAATGCTTAGTGCTGCACTTTCGCTGCATGTTAGCGTCACGTAATGAAGGATTGAAATCAAGAATTATTCACACTGATACTCCAGATATTCTTAGAAAACACATTTAAGGGAATTATAAAATTATTCAGCAAAAAAATGTTCTGAGCATATTATGGATTAACTTATATTTATTTTAGCTACTCACAGTTTCGATTTATAATATAGTGTATTTTATGTGTGGTGAAATAATTGTTTTCATAAAAAAATTATTGAAAATTTACTTTATTTTGTGTAGTAAAAGCTAATAGCGGGACGTTTTATGATGGACGTTACCAGTGGCGGCTGGTGCCCCAACTGACTGGAGGTTGCACCTCCATCCAAGGACGGAAATGTCATTTCCAAAATTCAAAATACGAATATATAATAAAAATGTACGCAATTCAAATCAATCAAAACTAAAGTAAATAAAAGTTTATATTGAAACACTACTTATATAATTTTATGCGTGGGGTCCGCGTAAGGAATAATTTATACACCTCCCGCGCAAGTGGTTCTGGCTTTGATTTCCACTGGGCACTTAAATTCGACTCCAGTATGTTGCAACAAGCACTTTTTCTTTGACACGTTTCACACATATAGTATTATTTTCTTTCGAAAACTTCACTACCCTGGTATATTTGGCAATAATGAAAGATCTTCGACACACCTTCGTATTCACAAGAACGTTTGCAAACCGGTTGCTAGCTGCAGCCACACTGGCTTCCGCGAGACACTAAGGGACTTCCATCCAGAACGGCTACCTTTACACAAAGAACTCATCAAATGTACGTTTTGAATCAACAAACCTAATATCAAATGAAATCAAATCGCCAAATGTCACAAACAATGCATTGAATATCGTGTATAATTGATTGAATTTGTGTACTTCCAATAACAAGCGAAAATCATAAAACATTGCAGTGAGTCAGACGAAAACAGAATAAGGGTATTCCTCTGAGATTCCCTCCGTCGCCGCTGCAGCGCTAGAGCGCCACTAGACTGGTTGTCCAACCAAAATGCCGTATGTTCCCCGTGTTAAATCGAATGGCCAAAGAGTAAAACAGTAAACGCATTAATACAACTAAGAGCGTGGTGCAATTCCTCGCGTTGGATTCTCTTTGATTTCTAGATGATTTCATTTACATGGATATTGCTACAATATCTTCAATATTGAATGTTTTAAAAGGAAAATGTATATTTCTAAGATATTATGGATCTTTTCCATTTTCTGGGGGTTGTGCAACCATGCAACCTAAGCACGAGTCGCCACTGGACGTTCCTATCAGTATGACTTCCGCCCTGCAATCACTTCACAGAAGTTGACTAACATTCCCGCGCGACTTCTGTCGGTGATTGTTTGGTAAATAAGTTTATCTACTGGCCCACCTCAACCGAAGCTACGGACACGTGATAAGATATATCTGTGCTCAAATATTACAGTGTGCAAGTTCGTGTGAATATATTGGGCAACCCTTTTGACGAAAATAGACCACTCCAGTGACCCACTCCCATTTATTAGTGGCTCTCCAACTTCCCGTGTGTCTCATGCATTATACGTAATCGTAGAGCGAGGAACATGTGCTACAAATTGCAGAAGTGGAACAATATACTTCTCTATTAGAACAATTGAGATTGAGATGGGAACAACAATCTCTATTAGAATAATTCCCGATATCAATCATGTAACATTAATAATTCAATAATATCCCTCAAATCTCTCTCCATCAAGGATCCTAAACTCCTTCAAGAGCTGCACGAGCTGCAAGAGCTCGTGTCAGATTCACTAACACGAGATAATGAGCATTTCCTAAAGAAAAGAAAGTGGCGTGTCTCGTAGCGTGTTGGTTGCGCCTTCAACCGCTGGACACGGGTTCACTCCCCGACCAATCCATTTTGAACTTCTGGTTGCAAACCGAGCATTCGGCAGGTTTGCTCGGGGTTCTGACGTTTCCCCTGCCTTCATTCTATCATTTCTCCATTGTTCTCTTCATCATCATTT
Organism: Teleogryllus occipitalis; assembly: GCA_011170035.1. Taxonomy (NCBI): domain Eukaryota; kingdom Metazoa; phylum Arthropoda; class Insecta; order Orthoptera; family Gryllidae; genus Teleogryllus; species Teleogryllus occipitalis. Next base: position 111,712 of record BLKR01014983.1, read on the forward strand.
CTATTACATCATTAATCACTCACTGGCCGTAAGGATCACAGAGTTTGAAAGGCCCTTAAATTCGAACAAATAAAACCTTAAAGAAAATTAACCTTTTTATTAATTAATTAATTAATGTTAACGTAATTAATGTAATTAATGTAACTAATATTAATTAATGTTACTCATCGTCGTTGTCAAAGTTAATCTTTGCGTCTGCATTTAAAACATAGTATGTTTGGCAACCATACTTAAAATAATTTCCACTTGAAAGTACATCAGCCCTCACAAGTCATCATAAACAATTAGTTCTTGTAATTGTTGGAAAATGTGGCGACAACCTTTAAAATTACAGAAGGTATTAAATGAAGAGGCCGTGGCAACACATGTTGACTCATTCTTCTGTATTTTTGAGAAAAATAGCTGTAATGTTTTGGTACTGGTAGAGGATAAAGGTAGTTAACGAATTTTAATCTCGGATTTGAACCAGTTCTTACTAAAATAGAATATTAAAAATCCGAAAGTTGTTTGCAGACTTGGTACTGAAAAGTTGCTAGAACCTGATTCTTCAATTTTGATCATTTCTGACTTCATGCTTCCACGACTTCTTCTTATCATGTTCTTCGAACATGATTTCGTTTCATGTTCTTTCCACGACTTCTTCTTATGTGAAGATCTTGCAATACTCATTGATCCCAAAATATATATTTAATATGATTCTTAACAACCCACAAAAGTTTCGAGAAAAACTAAATCAATTTGTCAAAAATTCAAATAATGTAATGAAACATGCCTAACAAAATTAAAGACATCGGATTCTATTCGCATGAAGCATTTAGAAAATTATTCAGCCAGACGAGAGAAATTGTGAAAAGGGTATGAATTTAATGTTAAAACGATTCATGTCTGTTTCAAAGGGGCTCAGATTGAGAGAAACCGGTAGCAGATAATATATTTTGGGGAACACTTGTGGTATATACAGGTTGGTTTTTAAAGAAAAACAAACAAAAACACTATTTTATCGGTATCATGATCTTGAGGTTGCGTTTTGCAAGATCACTATTCTTGCTCTAGGCTATTCGTGCTAGAATGTTATTGACACTCCATATTAAATTTTGTTTTGTTTGGAGAGGCTACAAAAGTTGTAAAAGTTGATTCAAAGTTGCTTTGCAAAGTGTAATTAAAAATCTGTTAATTCTTTTCGCCCCAAAGGCATTTTTTAATGTGTCAAAATGTCACGTTCCTAGCACCTGTGGAGTCATTCTTTGTAATTATCGACCTAATATGGATGCGGTATGAAAACGCAGTGTCATCGTTAATCATCATTTATTTGCATCTGTGTCCTTTCTGAGCGAGAGTTCACGCTTCTCCTTCACCGGACCTTGTTGGTCAGAGTGGATAAAGACTCTATAGATAAGGCCCGGCCCATCCTAATGCTATAACGGACCACTGATGACGTGTAACGTTAAAGCCGGGCTGCATTGTAGGTAAAGATGTTTTTAAAAAAGTAACAAATATACAAAATATATAAAATTTTATTGTTATGACATCATTCGGTATAATTAACAATAGTCTAAATGACATATTTATTTCTCCTTTTCCATCGCTTATGTTTTTAAATCTATATTTATGTTAGACATTGCACATCTGACTGGGTATATCAATTGTTATCACTAAATGAAACGCGTGATGAATTATTTGTCAATTTCGCCCTTGAGAAAAACGTTTCCCAAACGCATGTAGATCCAACAGTTTTTCACAGTACGTGCGAAATATTTTAAGTCGAAATATTTCTGGGAAATAATTCAAGTATTTTAGAACTTTGTCAACGGAAGCACATGTAAATTTTCATTTATTCATTATTCTTTGTATACGTGCTGGGAAAAATAAAGGTGTTAATATTTGTAATATAAAATTGTCGGCGAGCCACGCGATTTCATGGCCCCTAGGCGCGCGTTGGTCAGGCGCGCTATAGACAGTCCGTTCAGGTCGCTGAAATTCCAGATGTAACCTTAACCCTACTTGTTGACGGGATGTATTTTTTTCTTTAATAAACCGTTCTTATTATGTTGTAAGTGTATTATTTAAAAATGCTTTAAAATTGAATGTTGTGCATGATATGATGTTGGTATGTAGTGACGTTAGATCTTTTACGCAGCACGTCATCTTTTGAGGTGGCCAAAAGTCAACAAATTTCTATAGTCGTGGAAATTTACGCTCGTTGACGTCATTTCATTTAGAACCACTTCAATGACACTTGCCCCCAATTTTAGTTACTATAGAGTTCACATCAGGTTTCGTAATTCGGTAAAATTACTGTGATGTTATGATCCTTTTGGAAGATAAATTTATGACGACGTGTGGTGTACTTTTCGTTATGCCTTACACCTCATCGTTGTATTTCTCAAAATTACTTGACTTGAAAACATATTTTGCCTTCATTACAAGGTTTATTCAAGAGGTGCATATCTTAAAATAACACGGTGAGTGTAACAAAGACTTTGGAATATAGTACACAAACCTAAAATATATACACAAACCTAAAATGAAAACATCGTTTTCTCGGAATTTCACTGGAGAATTATTATTCTTGATGTATAATTCCAACGCATTAGCCTCCTTCTAACTGTATTTTAAAATCTCCAAACCTATTATACGTAGTGTTGATAACAGTCTTGTTTATGTAGTCCCTAATTTGCTTGAAAAACATTAATTTTAAGTAGAAAATTGATACTAAGGCAAAATATATTACAAGACAACTGAATAATTCCAGTTAAATAAAATGTAACTTTGTACACGTAGCAGAAATGGCCTTGAATTTGAAATTCACCAGCACATTTAATGACATTTCGTCTAGGTGTAGAAGTTCAATAAAATGTAACTGGAATTATTGAGTTATCTTTCAATATATTTTGCGTTAGTATCAATTTTCCACTTAAAATGAATATTTTTTCTAGCAAATTATAGACTACAAGACTACTTCGAACTGTGTATACTCATCAGTTAAGAGTTCGTTCTTTTCACTCGTCCACCCACCGTTCTGTGATGTACTGTTTGCGGATTGTGCACACATGACTTCCGAAGAAGCCAGTAAGCACGCGCGGAACAACAAGCATTGGCGAGACGCGGTACGCCGCTTTGACCTCGGGTCTCGAGGCGTAGTGCGTCTTGGCTGGCCGTTTGACTACATTCTTGTGTCACCACAATGCTCCGTCATGGCCCCTGCCCCGCCCCACTCGCCATGGCTCGCCTCGCCGTGCTCCTCCCATGCAGCCGCTCCCCTCCTGCGCCGCCTGGTGTGGTGTTGTTGACCCCGCTGCGCATCGCTCCTCGCATGCGGCACCACGTGATTCTTGCGTGACAAGGCGCTGCAAGGTGCCAGAAAGCACTGTGGTCCTCGTCCTCTCTCCGCAGCTCAAGTTGGGCTGCTGAACTGGTGTTTGTTCCTCGAGGGCGTGGAATCGGCCGCCTCAAAGCGAGTTTGCGTTCCCTGGCAGCGCCTTCCCACAGTCGCTGTTCCTAGAAATGTGTGTGCCACCAGATGCGCCGAGATTGCTGGCTTTTCTCTTCGTCCTTGCTCTCTTCCCCCGTCCCTTCTTATGCCGCATAAACACAAGTGTGGGTTCGTGACTAATTGCTCGTCAGCGTTTCGCAATCTTGCCTTTTTTACTGAACTGGTCGCCATCATTTTTTTCTAGCTCGGAGCAAAAGACATGGTTGAATATCATGTCTGCTAGGCATCGGTATCTAATGCGCTGGTATAAGAGAATTAAACTTGTTTAAAAATTCTCTCCTCTCTCATTATTTGAGTTTTCGTTACGGCTTCTATCCACTTAACAAATTGCAAATATAATTTTCTTTACCTTTTTACGTCTTCGCATTTCCTGTATTTTGTTACTTTTAAAATCGAAGGTTCCTACAGAAATATTGTGGAAGTCCGTATTGGAGAAGAAGAAGAAGAAGAAGAGGAAGAAGAAGAAGGACAGAAGTTATCTACCACTAAAAGTTGTATATGTACAAATATTATTCACGTTAGAACATTACAGTCAATTTCCAGATTTTTTCCCATCAATATTGCCCAAAATAACTTTGCAAACATGAGTTTTAGCTAAGTTGCACGTGCACCGTTGCCGGAACCATTTTGTGCTCATTCTAATTTTCCTTTCTATACTGCAGTACATTAAAATAATATATAGAATACAATGCACTATAATATATAATAATCTCGAGTGCACAGTACAAGGAGGAAAAGAATTGGAACCACCTTAACAATATGATCTCGAATTTTCGGTTGCAAAAGTCGTAAATTTCTGTTCAGTTGTTACTTCGACACATGCCAGGATTGAGGTCTATTAGTGATGTGCCAAAAGTGGTTAAGATTGGCGGAGGTCGGGAGGAGATATATGCAATTCTCTACCCGATAATCGGTAAGGATGGATGATGAATGTCCCAACTCAACTCTGTCACAGAATCTTTTGATTAACATTTACTTATGTCTGTCATTCATTTCTACTATAACTCTATTTCGTCTTGGCCTTCAAGTTTTGATACATGTTTATAAATATAAAGCACATTTAAAATATTAAAATTATTAAAAAAAACTTTCATTTAATCACAAGATATACCCGATGCGACGTTTCGGTTAATGATTTTACCCATCTTTAGGCTAAGACAATAATCATTTTCCATTACAATACTTTATATTCATGAATCATCTACCATAACACTCAGTACAAAATTCAGAAACTCACAAAATATGTCATAATTACAATCTTGGCTGTCCGGATTGTATTGATTCTGGCCGCGGAAGCCTACGACTTCATGTCATAATTATTTTAAAAACCATAAATAAAGTCTCCCGTTGATTTTTCCATTGTTATTGCATCGAGATCTAGCAACACATACGAATACCTTCTACGTCTTTTTGTCTGACGTTTAGCCTATTGTAATCAAATGGCCCGGAGTGAAGGGAAAGGGAAGTCTGTTGACAAAATTAAGGCGCGAGGGGGGGGGGGAGGAGAAAACACGAATTTATGAACCTTTTTTTAAATTAATATTTTTGAAATTATTCAGTTTTATATTTTAAAAAAGATTTCACTTTGTATAAAAATTGTACAGATGGCCGTCCTGCAATTTAATAAAAACATTGGAATGCAAATCTGAATGATGCAACACTTCGTTATTTTTATGTAGACAGTTTCTGCCGCCAACTATGGATACTACCGGTTCTCACGTATTAAGATTTTGAGATTCGAGAAATTAATTTCATATTCGCTTATAATCCTGTGACTGGTTAGAGAATTCTATTTGGAATTTCATATGTGTTTCGTTTATGCGCATTCGTTTGGACTGTCCTATGTAAGCATCCTACACAAGATATTAAAATTTATTATTTATACAGTAATAGCAGTTAATTATAGCAAATGATAAATCTTCTGGGGCCCACTAACTTCCATTTAAAGCGAAAATCACGAAATTTGGTTGAGTGGAAAGCGCAGACTTTTTTCTAAACGAAAATTCTTGGTGTTTTAAATATTTTTTTTCAAATTTCAAAATGTCAGAGGTTTGAATGAAAATAGGCGACTGAGGCTGGCTCAGAGCGAAGTTGCTCACCTTTCACCGAGGAGGTCGAGGTTCGATTCCCGTACAATCTCATGTGAAATTTGTTCCAACAAAATGAGTTCAGCTGCTTCACTATGGCTAGTCCAACCCTTGTGAAGTGTCCTAACCCCTACCCCTATCCTTCTTCCTTCCCAATTCTGGCCGCTGGGTAGTGACGCAGGAGCGCGCAAGAGAGAGGCGCTTACTCTGAGATGCTGCCTGGCGGTCTTCTTGGCAACTTACGCTCTATATAAAAAGTAATCCAGGGTTACTCCTAATGGTAATAACTGTACAATAAGTAACTCCGTAATAATAATACGCGCTCAAAGCCCGATGAGGGTTACGAGACGCGTCCGGCATTAGGAAGACTCAGCAAGTTGGAAAAATGACACCATAGTATCGTACTTGTAAATTCACTTTCTCCTATTCGAACAACAACAAACATAAAAAAAGGAAAATAATATTAATAATAAAATGATAAAATGTCATAGGAGCTTAATGTAATGAACCCCCAAAATTAAAATATTAAATATACACAATTGTATTTTGTCATCATCGGGTACAAAATCCTTGGAAAGATGTACAAATGTTTCTAGTGCCAATTTGATGAAGAAACTTTGTTTTTGCGTAGCAATGTCTTGACGATTTCTTTCCTTTTGCCCCACCAGAAGATAGTGCTTGTAGTTAGTCGAGCCTTCCAAGATAATTTTAAGTTTTACTGAAGAAAAAAAACTTCCATTCTCGGATACAAACCAAGAAAAACGTACATTTGTAAATTTGCTGCAATGTACGACAGCTCTGTATTGCTCGCGGCCCTGCAATGGCACTTATTTTTGGCCGTCAGTACCTTAGCCCATCAGCCGGACGTCGGAATTTCAGTAGACTCGTTTTTCACAAATGACACTAATGACCTCCCAAGTCAACAACAACGCTTGGCATCTTGGTAATGCTCCTAAAGTTGCAGTGATGTATAGGCTGCGACGAAATCGAAAAATTACAAAAAACCTTTTCCATGGGAATCTATGCTTCGGAGGCCAAAACGGTAAAGATATTATACATTGCTAACATTATGAGGAGCCCGTGGATTCTTTAACCTTAAATGTCTCATCGTATAACAGTCGATGTATCTTCGAAACCATCGACAGACGGTTTTGATCAAATCTCCTGTGCGAAACATAATACCACATAAGTTTTGCACATGCAGACAGACACGCGGTTTCGAAAGTAACATGTTGGTGCACTAATTCTCTGAATAAATAAATAAAATGTACAGGTGTGAATGCATTGTTCTCTGTTGTACGCACGTGGGTTCATCGCCGCGGCATGAAGTCATGACCTTCTGAGATGGCCATCTCCCACGCATGAACATCTTTCCGTCTTGTGGTGAGGGTACTCGATAAACAAAGGCTTCAGACAATGAACTTGTACTTCGCTTGGGGATGATGTGGATGAGTAATAGGAAATACTTCCAATTGAGTTTGAAAAGTAAAAGTATTTAGTGATCAAGTAATACAATTACCATGGTGAGCTGCAAACGCTAAAAAAATTGTTGTGTTTAGTAAGTGTTTAATAAAATTACTTGTTTAACAATTGTAATAATAAATATGAATTTCAATAGATATAGCATCGTTTAATTCATACTTACTTCACCTTCATAATCACCTTATAAGTAATGATTATAATTAACTATTTAAGGTAAAAAAAGAAAATTGTATGATATATTTTTGTCTAAGGAGGCTTATGAAATTACGATAATGATTTTCTGTAGTTATAATTTATTTTTCAATTTTTTTACTAATCTTTCCCTTGAAGGGGCCCAGGGTGATCAACCGGTCCACCCATGCCTGGCGTCGGCACTGATAAATTTTGTTGCAACTTCTGAAACGGAAAATACATTCTTCGAGATTTCATTAATCGCTTTTTTCTGAGCCCTTCGTGAATTTTCTGAAAAGTACGTTGGTGAAATAACAAGATATTTATTTTTATGAAACAATCCTGTTCCCTTTTTTTAAAAAACAATCTCTTTTAACATCCGCTGTAAATTGGATTTTCAAAGAATCGATTTTTTAATCCCTCTTAAATTGTCAACGCCACTTTTAATACGCGTTTTTGCGTGCATCAACATGAGCTAGTAACTTCAATAGAGATATTGTAAGAAAAATAACATTTTTATGTTGCGCATCGATGTTTGCTTTAGTTTTGAAGTAGTAGGGTCTATCCCATCCACCATAACCATATTCCTCCACGGACTTCTTTCTAACGAAAAATGTGTGTGTTTGTGTGCAATGAGAGAGACTGCGAGTGTGTGCTGAATGTGCCGGGAGTGAGCTCCGTACTACGAGCCCCGCGAAGCCGCCGGACTCCCTACCTGTGATAAGGTCCAAGCGCGGCCGCGGGCTCTTTTGTTGAAGAATTCCAAGCCTTTGGCCAGTTAGGCCTTTGGCAGCAGAAGACGAACTAATTGAACATTGAATTTAGAAAATGAGTAGCTATATAAATGCATCTCACGCATCAAGAACAAATCTATTTAATGTAGTTAAATAAGATTCGAAAGGAAGAGATTATTGAGGATCGAAAAATTGTTTTGGTAATTTGCTTTTTAGTTGATTACGATGGGGACTTTGTTTACCCAGTTGAAAATGAAGTGAAGATGGAATATTATTATTTTTGCGTTAGAATTTTGCTGAAATTTGTAGAAAAATGTTTTGAATGGGAAGTATGAATTTGCTTGTTTGAAATAAACCAAGGGGCTTTAATAATAGTTCTAAGAGAGGTAGTCTGCAATGTTTTTATTTTATTAATATTTCTTTTTGATCCCGCGAGCTGACGAGTCACAAGTAGCAGGAGGCGCTCGGGCCTAGGAAGTGGAGAGGGATCCGGTATTTGGAGAAAAAGAAGTCTTCTTGTTGTCCCCTTGTTGCACCATACGATCAGAACCTCGTAACCAGGGAGGGTGAGAGGCGTTTTAAATACAAAAGTTGGGGAATTGAGATCGAGCCGGATGTGAGCCGTAAAAACATGGGACGTATCAATAGTTATTGGAGCTCTCTGATTTGTTTCGCAACATTTATGTAAAATTTTCCAAACTCTCAGGAGACTGGGAAGTACTAGACATCGCTTTATTGGGAACACCCCATATTTTGCGCAAATCGACCTGAATTTACGAACGTATTTTATTTAATAACGACGTAATTTACGAACGACACGTAACATTTTTATTCGTGTATTCAAGGGATAATACCTTTGGTATAAATAATAATAATAATAATAATTAGCAACTGCCTTTGAATAAAGACTTCTACAAACTCATGCAGGAGGCAATTGTTATTTCAATAAGGATAGTGCGGAAATTCACGGGAAATAAAGTATTAGAAATTCTTTAAAAAAAATAGATGTATTGTGCTTTGATTTAATATATCTGTACAACAATAATTCATTCAAATGTACCAATAAAATGATAAAATAAGAGGATAATAATGGTGATAAAAATAATAATTGTAATAATTATTATAATATATAATCATAATATATAAAATATATAATATATAATAATTATTATAATACTTATATAATAAATTAATTATTATATAATATAAATATTATATAATTATTGTATACTTATTATTGTTGTTAGTTGTAAATAATGGAGTGAACTGGTTTGGATACTGATTTGATCTGATTTATATAATTACAAGTTTGAAAAAGTTACGTTGTGAGAGGTGTGCTGATCTTACATTTCCTGTTGGAATGACTTAAACAAAATAGATTAGTGGTGCAATATTAGAAGAGTCAATAAAATTAATAACGATAGATAACAATTCTTATTTTTCTTTTAAACAATAATAGCAGGAAAGAATAAGCGTTGAATTACGTGATTTGAATTAGCTATTATAAATGTATAATTTGTATAATGAGTCGTTATAATTCCACTTTCGGTACAAAAACTCGTTGGATATTGCTACGTAATTTGTCCAGTTTTCAATCTTATACCGTGAGATACAAGATTAAGTTCTTCAGCAAAGTTAATTCAGTGGAGATAATGAAAAGTGCAAAGGATGATAGGCGATAAAGGCAGCATGGGTATTTTTTATGAAAATTATGTGCGAAGTAAGATTAAGAACTTATGTCAAGCTAACTAGCACATTTTGTTTTTCAACCAGACATCGAGTTAGTTTTTTCAGTTTTCTGAAGTTTCTAATTTGTTTTTGATGCGTGCAACTTAGAATAATATATAGGTACAAATATTAAGGGAGCTGGTATCCGAGAAGTTACTTGTGAGACTTGATTTAGCACTGTACTAAAGAAGGTCTTGCTTGAGGCCTTTCGGCAGCCAAGCCCCGCGTGGGCCCGTCCTCGGCCCCAGGCGGCAACGGCGCGGCGCGCGTGTGGGTTTATTCATGAGCGGCGTCGCGTCGCGTCGCACCCGACGCACGTCCTTCTGGCGAGGACCGTCCGGCAGACGGAAGCTCCGCATGCCAATTAGAATACGTGTGCGCTGTTGTCACCGCTAAGGCGTGTGTTCAGTTTTGGAAAAGTCTTGGCTTGTTCTGGCTCGGCCGCTGGAAAAGCATTGACAAGACTTCTCAAATATGGAAACAAAGATGTAACGATTACTGTTGTATTGTCACATTGAATTGCTTTTCAAAATAGTTACGTTGCATGTTCGATTTCCTGTTTCAACGTGTCTTTATAACATTTGCTTGTTGCTAATTAATACGTTCGTAAATACTTTCGCAGTGGTGAATGTTTACCGAGATATGTGGGAATTCGTTTATCTCTTATCGAGATTGAAGGGAAAATTTCCTATAACAATTACACGTTACCTCTTATAACCCGATTGGTCGCTTTGTATGAATCACAACATAAAACTGGGGTGACTTTGGGCCTCTTTGGAAATATTTTAGTAAATAACTTGTTTATTTTTCACTTAATTAATAACGTTATAGCAGAATATGAAATTTAAGAGATTTGTCTGTTTTGTGTGGCGATAATTCTTGAAATGAATGTCTTTGAACAAAAAATGTTTCCTGAACTTCGCATAAAGTCACCTCATGTGGATGGGGTGACTTGATGTCACTACTTTTATTGCGCGTCGATCAATGCTGCGCGATGTGTGGCACAGTTTCACCCCATTAAAAAAAAATACAAATTATTTATATTTCACGCAAAATTACGGGAAAAGTACTAAAATGTTTGAAAAATTGTACATGACCTTATTTCAAAATATACCTTTAAAGAACAGATTTCATTAAGGAAAACATCTTTACGATATCATTACGTTATTTATATCTGAATATTCATTCAATATTTGTTGTAGGAAGTCGTAGAAAAAAAATTAACTTTTGCAGTTTTCGACAAATTAGGGACTGCAACGAAAAAAAATGCAGCATTCTATTAAAATATGTTGACTCTCCTACACAAAATTTAATCAAATAAATTGGTGCCGTTTTTTGGAAAATTTTGAAAATGACCCAGGGGCTTCATGTACCCTTACGTATTTCATGTAAAGTAACCCCCCCTCTCTCTTTCAAATAGGGAATATCAATTTCGGAGAAAATCGACTGAACTCTTTAGCCGCTTTTGTTGTTCACAGACGGACGACGTTTTGCCGTCAATCGATTTTTGAAGGACTCTCAAAACATGGATTCTCACTATACTATGGGTTTGAGGAAAAAATTTACTATACATAGGGACAATATTCATTCACTTTTCCTGATCAGGACCCGCCAGTTAGAGTTCTTGTGTCGAAAATTCTCGTTTTTTCCCCCGCAGCATCACATAACGTTTTCTATACTGCTTGAGCAGAAGCGAGAAAGTAAAACGAACTGTGTTATTGCGAATGGCTCACAGCGTTTGCAATGTTATGGCCCACGAGCCACCTTCTGCAGCCGGGCAGGGGGGGGGGGTACCTCATCCCAACAATAGCAATTACATACGAGGGGGACAGTGCTGAATTGTCCAAATACTCGCGACGCGCAGGAGACTGGTAGTGTCGTGCTTGGCGGGTTGCTGGGAGGACCTGCTCAACAATAAGTTGTGATGTTTGGTTATTGAAGTGACATGCACTTGTTGTTCGCTCTTCGCGAGAGCATGCTTTCTGCCGTTCCGCTAAGGCGCGCCTCGGGGGCCAGGGCGCGGCGCCGGGGCGTGACAGCGACGCGCACGGCGGCGCCCGGGAGCCTCTCCGTGGGAAAGCGATCGCCCACCGCGCGGCAGCCGCGAACACGCACTCCCTCGCGGCATGGCAAACAGATGCGGAGTACTGCTATCACTTGGACAATCAAACCAATTCGAACATGTCTGCATTTCGACAGTCAGAAGCAGCTATCATTTCTTACTTTGACATATGAAACAAACAGGAATAAATTTAATTGTTATAGTATTCGTAGCAAATTATGTAGAAGCGAGCAACGCACTGTTGCTAGCGCAGCATTGTCAAAACTGTGTTCATTCGCTTGGCGAATAATATCAATTCTTAGCAAAAAATTTATTTCCATGTGTATTCACATTTTTAATTCACATTGTTAGTCTTAGTACATCATACACAGTTAATAACTAACTCTAATACTAATAAATTAATTAAAATACTAATGTTCTACAATTTGTAATATTAAGTTAATTTACTGCCGCCTTATTGACACCGGCTCACGAAGCACAGGAAATTAAACTTTAAAGTTTATAATAGTGTAATTCAGTGTTTTTTTCAAAAATGTTTATAAACTAGTGTCTTTAACCAAACGCATCTATCATAAAAAACATTTAAAATAGTAAAATGAGTCCTTTTCTATATCCGAGAAAAAGCAACGTGTGTATTGTGTAAAAATATAAAATAAGTCTTTAGTTTTGGAAATAATTCTTTAATTTTCATCTAACAAAATTTTTGCCGAAAAGCGAAATCACTTTTTGTATGAACAAAAATAAACAACAACAAAAAAACACGGATAATCGACGTTCTAAAAAGAGACCCATAAATTTGTAGCAATATTTTAACTTTAATTTCATATTACTTCCTGCGCTGTCTTGAAGAACAATGCAGCGAAGGAAATAGGCTCTACTAATATTTCCTGACGCGCAACCCCGTCAAGTTCACCGCATGTTCATTTTCTTCGTGCTCCCTGTCAATTCAGGCACTGTCCTTCCTTCACCGTTTTCCATTCGCCGCACTGGTGTGCACCCAGTGCGCACTCAGGGCAGCTTTCGTGTTCCATTCGACCGCTAGGGCGCACCAGTGCAAAGAAGCGCATTGTCCATTCGCACGATCACACTGAACCAGGGCGCACTCGGGGCGCCCTAAACTGCACTGACGATCGCGTCAGTGCAGTCCAGTGCACCGGGCCATTGTGGGATTAGGTACGGAAGTTATCCATGCTGATTTGGATTCGTGGTAAATTTGTGAAAGCAACTGAGAATCTTCTGTCACGCAGGGATACTTCGAATGATAAAGTATATTATGTTTTGCAAGAAATGTCTTAAAATACTTTTTGTGACTCGCGAAGTTCGGAAAATCAGTTTGTGTTTTCCTAGAATTTAACCTGGAATAACTTCATGTTAACAAATCCAGTGCTATTAGAAACCAAAGTGTAGGTATGTCTCAATTTCGAAACGTTAATAAAGTGAAAATCAAAATAGTGACACAAAATCATTCAAATATTTGTATCAAGAAATGTTTCTCGCACGCCCATACATATACCAGCGGAAATGCTCATGTTAATATTTTTATGGTTTTCAATAACCAAACAGTTCTGCAGAAGCCTTTCGATTCAAAATATTGTGTACTATATCGATCACTGGCAAATCACGAAAAATGAAATTTCGACACATACGCATTTGAAGTTTTCGTAGTTTTTAGATACAGAAATCACACGTTAATAATTTATGAATTAAAGAGTAAGAATTACCAAAAGACTTCATAAAAATTATAACAATGATCAGAATTCAAAATTATTATTTTTCGAGTTCCATCAGTGTGACAGACCAAGAACAATCTCATTGCGTACCGCACACGCACTGTCTCTGTTCCGGAATCCATTTCATTCCTAGCTGCCCTTAACGAATGTGGGGCAGCACTGTTGCGGAGCGATGACGTTTTCGCCCTGCAGTAGGGTGGGTTTCAGTGCACCGAATGGAAAACGCTATTAATCTCCGTGTAGGTAGGCTATAAGCAAAGATAGCTTTGACTGCGCTCTTCTAGAAAAGAAGTTCAAATTCCCTTTGAATATGATAGACGTGATAACATGGCGGTTTCGATCGGAAGAATAGCAGTGTGGTACCGCCTGTCATAAAAAAAGAGGCGCGACACTAATCGAAACCCAGCGATTGAGTTCCCAGTGAGACGTTTGTTCCGCACATATCTCGTCCATGCACGTGAAACTCACAGGCAACCATATAGGTGCTCTGAGGTGCTAGGTACTCCACCAATGTTGCACCTATACAAGGGGCAGTGTTTGAAGTAGTGTTATGCGTGAGTCAAGAACTTCGCGATCAAGCAAATATGCGACACTTCTCATATTCACTTCGATTTAAACACTCGCTTATCATGTACAGAGTTGAATTCTGTACTTTACTGAACACGATGTCGCATGTGAATTTGTGCTAAATATTGGAAAAAATCTTAATATAACGAAAATTCCCCGTTTTTCCCCGGTTCTTCCAGGCTGTTTCAAATTCCCGTTTGTTTTTCGGTTTTCAAGGATAAGGGGTTCGCTGGGCACCCTGTTGATGAATCAATTTAGATTTTGTTGTTTTTGAAAATGAAATTTTGGAAATGTCCGTGGGGCTTCCTGTACCCCCCCAAAATTAAAATCGGTTTCAAATTCCAGAGGTCGCGACATCACCAGAACGATTGGGGAATATCAGTTTTGGAGGAAGTCGTCTCAACGGTTTATGTCCTAGCGTTGTGCACAGATGGACTGACAGATAGACGTTCTGTCGTCAATCGAGTTTTCGAAATGAAGGACGCACAAATCATGGTTTCTGGCTACACCACGTCAGAGATGATTTTTTTTCTATCTTTAGTAACTGGATTTATCCACTTTTTCGTTATCAGGGCCCGGCAATAAGAGTTTTTGTTTCGAACATTCATTGTTTTCCAGCGCATGATTACAATATTTTCTTTTCTTATGTTATTAAGTGCGAGAAAGTAAAATGGTTGTTTCAGTCTCTAACTAGTCTGTACTAACGTTTGCTAGTCAATGTTACAAATTGTGAATTGTATCAAGCAAGTTTGTTATCGCTTTCCAAGGGCGTACATCGCGGAACAGTTCATATAAAATGTATCGCCTTAAGGTAGGAGAAGAGCCTTTTCAGTTCGTTGCAGGACAGCTACTTGAGATAATATTGTATTTTCTCGTAGTGTAGAAGAAGTTACAGTATGAATAACATTAGAATGTGCTTGACTTTCGGGTGTGGAGGGGCGGCGTTGGCGCATACCGCGCGCTATACCACGTGCTCTCAACACTAACTAGGCGAACAGAAGAATGTAATCTTGAAAAACTTATAAGTGAAATAAATACGAAATTCACCTTTCTTGTCCTTCGCCATATAACAGTGGAGCTTGGGAATCATTGGCGAAGTAACTAACTTCGTAAATATTTATTTTAAACACTACATCATACTCATCATCCTTTACATAAAATGTATATTAAGGAAACAAGTATATTAAGGAAACAATGTATATTAAAGGAAACAATTAATGTTTAAAACAGCACTTTCTGAGCTATCACGGTCTTCCGGATTACTGCTTTTAGCACTGTCCGATTCATCAAGGGCGATTATTAGTTCTTTCACATTTGCTTCGATGCTACATTCATTTTGCCATGCTTCCATTACGATATTCGTATTACATTTTTAGTGTGCGCCACAACCTTTCTTCTTCTTCTTCGTGATTTTCATCACTCTTTTACGGGATGAATTCTCGCCTGCGTTTCCCTCTTTCTTCTGACACGCCAGAAGCACTGGCGCAACGATACGCAAAAACGATAACAAGGAAGGTTTAAAACAATTATAACAATAACAACAAATCTAACAACGCCGCTATTCAGAAATTCCGCACACGCTACGCACTATGAAATAATAACCTCATACTCGACGCTAGACTTCCTTCAGCTGCTTAATCACAGCATTGGAAGCCCGCGATTCATTTGTTCCCTAATTTTTTGGTGACAATAGTGTGCAAATGCGGAAGCTTTTGATTTGCTCTTGCTTAGGTTACGGCTCTACGCCTCGGCTCTACGTATACACACACACACACACACACACACACACACACATACTCTTGTTTCGGAATATCTAATATCGCGATCTGAGATGTCAAAGACGTATTCTACAATGATACGCAAAATAGTCATTTTATTCACAGGTTTTGTACTAGCCAGAATCGAAAACTATTACCTTCTCGATGCGATTTTTTTGAAAGCTCTGACACTAAAGGGTTCAAAAATGTCCAAACATCAGTTTCGCCAAAGGAGCGCGTCAAATAGAACCTGGTCATTCTAAGACCATGATGTGTTTGGTATAATATAATACTTTGTTGTCATATGCAATTTTGAACTCAATCTCGTATTTCAAAAGTTCAAATGTCAAAAAACGGCTCCAATTTTTTTTTAATTTTTGGGAGGATATTCTTTTTTTTAAAAAAATACAAAAAAAATTATTTTGACTTGTCTCTCACGTCGTTGATATTTACATTAGCAGTGATTAGTTTAGATCGTTGTATTTATGAGTATATGTCCTTCAAATGATGTCTTAAAAAGTCTCTCAAAAACTGAAGTTCTCTGTAAATGAGCTCAAAATTTCGCGTTTTCAGAAACGCTCAAACTCCATTTTCTCAAAAACGGCTCCAAATTTTTTCTTCAAACGTTTAGTGTGGATACTGTTCAAGATGACGTAAAATTCATTTTGCTGTATTCTTTTGTTGTTGTTTTTTAAATTACATAAATGTAAGCTTTTTGACATATCTCTCACGCCTTTAAGGTGCACATTTCCAGCAATTTGTATACATTATTGCATTTGGGAGTGGAAGTGCTTCAAACGACTTTAAATAAAGTTTGTCGAGAATTCAAAAGATTTCTCTGAAAAAAAGCTTCAAAATTCCCATTTTCAGAAACGCTCAAACGACATTTTCTCTAAAACGGCTCCAAATTATTAACGAAAATTGCAATCAGAACGAGGTTTTTCTCTTCTCCATTCTTAAAGTCATGTTTCAGTTCTGCCATCATGAAACCGAAATATTGAGAGTTGGTTGTTGTTGTTGTTGTTGTTGTTGTTGTTGTTGTTGTTGTTGTTTGGTGTGTGTGTGTGTGCGTGTGTGCGCGTTGGGCTGCGATAGATGGTTGATCTGAAGAGAGTGGGGCAATACTGACAGGCTAGCCCAGACCAAAGGAATTAGAAAACTTAACTAGTACCAGAAAGTCTGTGCCATTCTGTAGCACCACTTGTTTCTTTTTACTTTCTCGTGTACGTCCGGCCTTGACCCCCCCCCCCCTCCAGGGCAAGAGAAAAAATTAAAATGGGAATAGTATAGGAAAAATAAAAATAAAGAACACGAAAAAATTTGTAGAAACGTCTAAAATGTATCGATAAAGTAATCGTATATACATTACAAAAATCATAACAAATGTATTTGTTATTTAACAAATATTTATGTTGTCCCCCTTCCCACATGTTCGGCTGGATCCGCCCCCTAGTTCACCTGGTTCACCATGTCTTTTATTGTATTAAAGAGTATTTGAAATAGAGCTAGATATTATCACACGAAAAATTTATCAACAGCTACACAAAAACATGAAATGTCAAAAGTCGGTCACCAAATGTCAATTCTCGGTATCCGTCACTATTCAGTAATATTTTGTGTACTCTGAATATTCGTTCAAGAGCCGCCAGTGGTTATAACAGGAAAGTCTCAAGAGATGTTTGTTCAGTTGAAATTCATAAAAATACTAAAATTGTAAAACTTCACTGTGCTATTAATAACATTTTTAAAATGACTGTTCTGAATATTGGGTAAGCATGCATCCCGCGTTGATCACTGGACAACAAATTCGACTTCTATGGCGTGCTATGGAACTGGAGCAAACGACGCAAAACGACGATGCTCAATGCTTGGATTGTTTCTGATGCTACTAACCTTTGCAGAAAGCATACTCTATTTTGATTCTTCTAATTTGCAGGCAATATGGTAATCAAAAAACTCTATTTTATTGACAAGGAAGGAAATGTCTTTTTGACTTTCTCGCTACCTCTTATGCAGTAGAGAGAAAGTTAGGTAATGCTGCACGAAAAACGACTAATTTTCGGTGGAAAAACTTTTATTACAGGGCCCTGGCAACGGAAAAGTGCATAAATCCTGTTGCAGAGTTTAGAAAAAAATCCTCTAACACGTAGTGTAGCCTACATCCATGTTTTGTGGGATACCGAAAAATTGACTGACAGCCAAATGTCTGTCTGTGAACAACGCTAGCGGCTACACCGTTCAGCCAATTTTCTCCATAATTGAAATTCCCCGATGGATTTGGCTGACGTCGCGGCTCCTTGAATTTGAAACCGATATTTTATTTTTGGGAGATACTTTGCATGAAGATCTTGTGACATTTTCAAAAATATAGTTCCAACTTTTGTTATTAAACTTTGTTATTGGATAGTCAGAAGGACGTTTAAGAGAATGACGCAGGTCTCATGTTCGTTGAATAACAAGATTTTTCGAAAAAAAAATCGCGCAGCATTACCTTACTTTCTCTCTACCGCGATTGCTGAAGCGAGAAAGTAAAAATATGTGTTTTTCAGGCTTCATTTGTTTAAGAATATTTTAAATGGTAAGTGAAGTGTAAGACAGAAATTGTCATATATGAATATCATCGCGAGAAAGTACGTGCTGTTGTAGCACCACTAGTTGCTATCTCTATTCTATCTCTATCATCACTAACGCCTACACGTAGCCATGTTTCTCATCAAAAGTGATATTTTCCGATCCAGCTAGCTTGTGTTGCAGCCCCTTAAATTTTAAACTGAGATTTTGATTTTGGAGTGGGTACTTTAGATGACACCACATTTTCGATGTTTCCTCAAAAATGGATCCAAAGTACGCTTATAAAAATGTTGCTGGTTTAATTTTCGTTCATTTCTCTAAATTTTCGAAAATGGCAAAAGTTCCAGTTTTTTCGGAGACGTCCTACAGTTCTTATAGTACAGTATTTATTTATATGTACAACATTTTACCTGCAGTGTGTAAGGGTAAGGGTTCCGGAAGGCATTTGTGACGTGGTACACTCACTCATTATTATTATTAACCAAATATTACAAATCCACACGAAAACACCCAAATCTGCCTATAAGGCGAAGGAATGTATAAATATCATGAATACTTCGCACGCAAACTTGACACACGGGCCAAGTCCTGGCTGGAGTTGGGAATATATAAGTACCAAGCACATGCAGTCATTGTTGCACTTTAATAAACTACGAGATACTCAGAATTTGTGGCGATATCATTTTGGCAACATAAGGAACATTCATTAACAACCCATCATCCATCCATTTCTGCCTATTGCTGTATTTCGGTTTACTCTATTTCTGTAACTACTACTTAAGTTTTACTCCATCAAACATGTTCGTACAGATTCTTGAACGCGTTCACGACTGCACATGCGTTTAATCATGTAAAAGTTTCAGATCTGTACAAAATTGTTTGCAGTACTGGGTTTATGATTCGAAATGCGATCTGTTGGTTTGCCACCCGGTGATCATGTCATAGCTGGCTTTATTCATTTTTCGATTTAATTTAGGAAATACTGCTTAATCGGCAATTATTTGTTTTATGAGACAAAATTAAATAAAACTTTGTGAGCTGAATGTTGAATCCTCCGTAGTTCATGTTTGGAAATTCGCTTCTGATTACAGTACAAGTGAAGTGTTTTTGAATCAAGTCTAAACTTTACTTTTATTTCGGATCAATTAATTGGCTAATATCTTAGAAATGCATGCATATTTCTGATAGCAGTTGTGAATACCGCGAGTGTCGTAGAGAAAAGGATATCCAGTGCACGTACTGATAATTAAACGACATAATTTTAATCAAGAACAAAGATTATACTTTTGGACATTTTTATCTAAAATTATATATATATATATATATATATATATATATAGATTTATATTAATTGGATTTGTAGTAATTGCAGCATCATATCGGGCGTAATTTTATCTGAATAGCGAAAATAAAATCTCGAAGCATTGTATTGTTTTTAAAATTGTTTGATTTTTTTAGTACAAAATATTCCAATATTGTCACTTAAGTGAGGCCTTTCATTATACTTGAGTTAGGCCTGTAAGTATAGTTTAGTTAGGATCGATGTTGAGTTTTAAATATTTTTTGTTGATGCTTATTATGTTCCTAGGCTATTCACGAGACTCAATGTTGCCCAGGCGTGTTTCAATAAAACTCTTGATTTTATTTAACTAATTTAGCTCTACAATTTGGCCGTTACTTGCATCATCTGAAGGTTCTCCAAGGGTTAAGACATTACTGTAATGCGGGATGCAATGTCTCCATCCGCAAGCTCGAGAGCCGTGCTTTCGACCCGGCTGCGTGGGCTGTAGGAACGCAGTTTCTCGCGCGAGTTCCGGGAATCGACACAAAGTAGGTTAGCTCCCCGGAAGAGCGGCCGTCGGGGGGGGGGGACTCGTAGCTGGCACGCCGCGCACCAGACGCGCGGCAAGCGATCCGGCGAGCGGAGGCGGAGAACACGAGCGTTGAGGGGACCTCCCCTGGGGTACGAGGAGTCGAAATAGCACTTCAGTTCCAGTTCTTAATTACTCGCGTATTCGAAAGGTATAATTTTGGAGCTTTTTATAAATGTGACATTGTATGACTTCTGGATCAGTATGACATTGTACTCGTGCATATTCATGCAAGTTTGCTTGGCCGTTCGTGGTCTTAAAGAAGACGCGACGAGAAGTAACATTAAAGAAGAACGTGCTGTAGTCTCCGCGAAGCAAAATTGACGTTTTAAAGTGGATGGTGCTGCGCGTCCAGTTGTAAATTTCACTCGAGACATTTTCCATTTTCTTCGATTGCCATTGAAATAAAAAGTTACACTCCTCCTTCTTCAGACAATTTCACTATTGCATTTTCTTTGTAGAAAAATAAGAGAAAATATTAAATACAAATTTAAAAAAATAATTTGAAAAACTAATTAAAAATTAATTTTAAAACCTAATGAAGGTCAATCGCAAGTAATAGTGGTAGGATCTTATAGCAGAATTTGCGAAGAATTCCTTGCCGTAAAATGTTTCTAACATTCCGCGCTTTTATACGCGTTAAATTATAACCTTTTTGTAATGAAAGATCAGTGTATTAATATTTTTTTATTCGAGACCCTCCAGAAAGTGGCACATACGTGCACGGAATTCGGACATGAAAGTTCAACATTTTTCAATACCAGTCTGGAAACTTCGCAACAGCAGCGTAATTTAAAGGTACCATTCGCAATACGGAATTCAGTTGGTCACTGTGTTCAACCAACCCCCGAACGGAAAGATACGTAGTAAGTTCGCATGACCGTCAATTCAATGTGTATATCACCCAGTCGCGGCTCGTGATTTTCTAGATACGAAAGGCTGCAAATGCATTGTATTTCTATTCATAATCTCTTCCGATACAGACTCAAGGGTGTAGCGCTCCTATAGCATATTGGGAAAACTAGTTGATGCGCAGTTCTTCTCGCTGAGCTGCATAGTAATGCTATCTGCTGAGCACGCCCTTCTTCGGACCCTACGCCACACCCTTCGTCCGCCGGTAAGCCTGTGCAGTGAATGAATGACGTCACGCCTCGTTTTACACACGCCTTATGGCGGAATGAAGTGGGAGCCTTACGCTTTTGTCTTCCCTGTCAGCAGCTTCAAATGCGTTACGAACGACCATTATCGAACTCACAAACAAAAATTTTGATATGACTGTTACATAATGTAACTCAGGAAGCCATTATTAATAAATAAATCAAATACATTTATAAATATAATTTTAAATTTCTTTCGGGCGGCGATTTCTACAGGAGAGGCTCCGCCTTACAGCCTTTAATGACGAGCCGCGCCTGATATCACATGAACAAATGGTCATAAAATTGAGATCCCGGATAAAATATTGTACGTCGCACGGGAAATATGACTTTCCATGAAACGGCGCGATTCCTAGATTCGGCGTATAGGCCTCGTTCTCGGATTTAGTCTAGGAAATGTCTACGTTCTCTTGTAATATAAATAACTATTTTTATTCACGCACTACATAAAGCAGGCACTTATGTACTGTTAATCTTCGCTTAAGTGAAGGCCTCTTGAACTAAACTGACAAAATCTTTTTGGACTAATTCACTGAAAATGCGCAGTTATGATACACCGTAATACATACAACGCGGTTGAATTCAACAACTATGTTTGATGACTAATAAACATGACAGCATTAAAATTTTGAACTCACAACATTAATATTTTGATATTCACTCTATTACTCACTTTATTACAGTACAGAAATGACCACCTCAAGAGATTAGAGTACAAAAACATGTTAGATGCATCTCGGCCGAACTGTGAATGTTTTTGGTCTCGGACATTAGCAAACCCGCCCAGGAACCTTCACTTTTCGGCCTTTATATAAATAGGTACTCTATTATTAACAATTAGATGTGAAATTTATTTTAACTTAAAAGGAACTATGTATTTTGTAGTTGGTGTGTGTGAACAGAATTGGTGAATATTGTTTTATTTTCAGTTAATCTTTTACATATTTTATTATATTTTCTAACAATTTTTAGTACACAATGATTCGAGCCTATTAAAGAAAACATATAAAAGAAGTAACGCCCTTTGAAAACATAGCTTACACGCTTTATTAGTTCACGTATTTATTTAGCAGTGTATACGAGTTTAATGATCTTCGTTTTTCTTCTACTCCTTGGTTATCTGTTCCTCTTTTGGCGTATGCTGTTTATGTTTTTTCTAATTTATGACCTCAACGAGATACTTGGAGTCTGGAGTTCCGCTTTTACCGAGCGCCGTTAACATTACCATTACGTTACCTCACACATTGAAACTGTCATTCAGACGAGATGAAGAACACCCTGCAACACCTACCTTACCTTTTTGGAAAGTAGGGAATACCGGGGTCATGTTTACTGTGATGTCAATGATCCAACATTTCTCGCGGTTGTATTCCTAGTACACATTATTTGTAAACAGGCTTTGTCGTGGAATTATCTCGTAAGATGTAATCTCGACACTTATACGAATTGTTCTTGTAAAATCCGAACTTTTTCTAGTTTTCTTACCTCTGCTGCTACTGAGTTGTTATTATTATTATTATTATTATTATTATTATTATTATTATTATTATTATTATTAGTGTTATTGGGCTTGACATTTTCACTAGCAGAGCATTGCATATGTAGGCAGTGCCATGGGAACGCCCGTAACGTCTTGACGGCGCGTCGGGGAGTGGGGGCGGCGGCAGCTGCTGAGTCACCCGCGCGCGGCGGCGCCGCTTTCGCTTTCTCCGGCGGGGCGGGGCGGAGGGGGGGGCGGGGCGGGCGGGGAGGAGTGCGGCGGGGCGGGGCAGGGCGGGGAGGGGGGCGGGGCGGGGCGCGGGCGGGGCGCGGGCGCGGGCGCGGGAGCGCGCAAGCGTCCCGTGGAGATCATCGGCGGCGAGCCTCCATCTCGAGAGTTGTCTACACTCCCCACCCAGTTACTGTTGCCGCATTTTCCCTTCCTGTACTCAGGGTCAAATATTGAGTGTTATTGAGGCGTGGAAGGAGGAGGGGACGAGTGTTGCGAGAGTGAGTTTGGGAAGACCTCATCGGAAATAACGTCGACTAACCTAAATATAATGCCCGTTATCTGGAAGCCTGTGGTGAGGAAATTGGTAGATTGTTACAATTAAAACTTCTTGAAAACATATTTTTCTGCTGATAATTGTAGATACCACATTGACTTCCTAATTTGCACATTTGGTCCTAATTCAAGTCCATTAAAAACTACTCTTAATTAGTTTTTAATAGACTTGAATGATGACTAAATGTTCACAAATATGAATTTAAAATAACTTATTTTACAAAATAACATGTGTGGATGTTGTATGTTTTACTTTATTTCGAACAAACTAGAGAATATTAAATATGTTTATCTGCAGTTAAAAGATCATGTCAAGAATTCGTATCCTATCGTTTCAATTTCTCTTTTCGTATTTCTCCCTGATTTTACTTTCTCGTTTAAGTAGGTAAACGGAGTATAGGGAAAGTTACGTAATGCTGCAAAAAATGAATGTCGAAATTTTCACGAACATTCACTGTTGGAACCCCGATACCGGACTTACTTTTTTATTCACTTTCCCGCTAACTCTTACGAAGTGGAGAGAAAGCTGTCTATTGCTGCGGGAAAAACCGGTGAATTCTCGGAAGAAAAACTCTTATTGCCGGGGCCCTGGTTACGAAAAAGTGGATAAATCCAGTTGCTAAATTTAGAAAAAAAAATCTTCTAACACGTGTAGTCAGAATCTATGTTTTGTGAGTGCTTGATACCGAAAAATCGATGGACGGCAAAACGTCTGTCCGTCCGTCTGTGAACAACGCTAGCGGCTAAACCGTTCAGACGATTTTCTCCGAAATTGACATTCCCCAACCGATTTGGCTGTCTTGGCCCTTGAATTTGATACTGACATTAAAATTTTAAAAGGTACTTTACACCAGGCTCCTGGGACATTTTCAAAGTTTTAAAGAAATGGCTCCAACGTTTGTAATTAAACATTGTTGTTGGATAGTGTGGAGGACGTTTAAGAGAATGTAGTAGGTCTTATGATCGCTGAAAACCCTGATTTTTCGAAAATTGCAAAAGTTCAAAATTTTTTCGGCGTCTTCGTGAAACCAAAAATCTTCTTCTTATTCTTCTTCTTCTTCTTCTGTCGCACTACGGCCCTTTAAGTTTAGCCTTGGCGTCTCGAACGATCAATGCCCATTCACTTCTCTCTTTTGCCTTTCTTCTCCACCCCCTCACTCCCATCACTCTCAGATCCATCTCCACATCATCCAGCCATCTTAAACGGGGTCTTCCTTTCTTTCTTCTTCCTTTCTTTCTTCTTCCTTCGGGTTCTTTACAGAAAATAATTTTTGGGGTTCTTTCTTCTTCCATTCGTAATAGATGTCCTAGCCATTGTAGTCTTCTGACCATAATTTCTGCAACAATATCTGTTGTTTTATACATATTGGTGGGTTCTAAATTACTCTTTATCCTCCAATGCCCATTTTCACATGTGGGGCATGTGGGGCCCATTTTCACATTAAGATTTTCCTCTCCCAGGACATCAGCATACATTCAAGTCTATTTGTTAATGTCCAACACTCGGCACCATACAATATTACTGGTCTTATAACAGTCTTATATACTTGGATATTGAGGTATCTATGTATATTTCTTTTCCTTGATACATATCTTAGTGCTCTGAAACACTTATTGGCTGAGGTCATTCGTGCTTTTATTTCCATTTCTATACTATTTGTGGAAGTAATGAGAGATCCCAAATATTTGAATACTTCTACTCTTTCATATTTCTCTTTACCTATTTCAAAGTTTGAGGGTGGTTCATTCTTTATCCGATTAATCATATACATACTTTTACTGCAGTTAATTTTAAAACCGATTTCATTAGCAGCTGTTATTAATTCTTCTAAACTTTCTGTGAGGAATTTCTGGGTTCTGTTTAAGATAACAACATCATCTGCGTATGCTAAAAGTTGTACAGTTCTATTAAATATTGTACCTCTAGGATTTATTTTGACGGCTCCGATTACTTTTTCCAATCATATATTAAATAGTTGTGTGGATAGTGAATCACCCTGACGAAGACTAGTCAT